>VUJU01000087.1:138306-189040 GCA_009835225.1 Aphis craccivora | reverse complement strand
TTTGAGGATTGATTATTATTATTATTATTTTTTTTTAATTTGAGTATGAATAATAATTAATTAATATAATTAAGTTAAAATATCTCTTTTCAGACGACGGATTGTATCGTGAAGGTCTAGAGATTTTATAAAAGTACTACGAACAGATAACAATAATTCTTTAAAAGTTTAAAATAAATATTAAATTTTTTACACACAACTTGAAAAAAAAAAATTTAATATTTTTATAATAAATCAAAGAAATAAAGTATAAAAACATGGCTCGTTGTGAGAGGTTATATTGTCCCCATTATATTGTTCACTCTCCACTCTTGTTACACCATTAATATACATAATATTTTTGTATAATAATACATAGTCCATTATAATATTATAGGATATATTTTAATCGACTCCAAACCAATAAAATATAGGCATTGACTAATAAGTAATTACTTTAACAGACAATGGTGTCAATAATCTATAATAATAACATAAGTGTAGGGTAGTTGGTTAATTTAATTCTATATAACACTCGTAATAATCTCTAAAGAACGAGATAAAAATATTCGCAAGGATAGGCTTTCCACACTTCGTGTATATTAGACAGATACTCAATCCATCGAGGTTTTATTTATTTTTTCGTAGAAAACAACAAAAGGCGTTGCTTTTTTTAATTCGATAAATTGAATTTTAAACGCAATAGTGTTTACTCCACGTCCGATAATAAAACACAGACAAACACGAACGCGTGTAAGTGTGTGTGTGTGTGTGTGTGTGTGTGTCATGTGCACGTTACAATCTCACCAGAGGACCGTCGGCCGACACTACGCGAATAAAAACTCGTTGTATAAATTCGATTATACCGCTGTGTTTTTCATTATCGAAACGATAATACGATTTTATCGAATAATAATTACAGCAATAACGAAATAAACCCGCGGCCGGCTTTCGTGCCGACGACGGACGACGTAATTTTGTTGTTGTATACATTCACGTCGATCGCCGCAAAAAATACAAAATATGTAATAATAAATAACAATATACTTACCTGAATATTCGGGCGGAAGGCGCTCTATTTTATACCCGTCGAGTTCCACCGACGTTTTTCTCGGAAATGTATGCAAATTGGATATTCGACACGAAAATCGCAAAAATGACGTGCGCACGTTTCCATCAGCCGCGGCACATCGTTGCTATACCTATAATAATATGTATACATAATAATATATTTGCAAGTATTATCATAATGCGCGTCTACCAAAATACCACCAACATCTTACGTTTATACATTTAATATTATCGAACTGTCTTAGCACTGTCGAGACGATTTGTGAATTTAAATAACTAATTTGCAAAATAGTTGTGATAATTTGGATTTCGGTGGAACATTTCGATAAAACCGCGGTGCACAGACTTGGCAACAGACATACGTATAATAATATAACGGGGCTTCAGTGAGGCGCTTCGTACGTGCGCAAAAATCATTTGCGTTACTCGGGACGGCGTAATTCCATTTGACGATCAGTAAAGAATTTTCATAGTACCCCTTAACTATAACGTGTACTATTCGTGTTACAAAATATATTTCTCTTGCTCACTGTTCGTATTAAATCTGTATTATTTTTTTTTTTTTTTTTTTGTACATACTTCACAGGACAAAATTATTATTATTAATATTTCACTCCGACCGTGGCTCGTCGTCGTCTACCAATGCGATCGGTTATTTCAAAAAATTTAATTTTTCATTTCTTTTTATCTTTTCTTACTACTTCAATATTCAATTTGATTTTTTTATCTTATTTTTTTTTTTTTTTGTTATTTTTACATTTTACACACACTTTCTCTCTATCGATTTTTGTACGTAACCGCAATGACTTTGAATGTTTTAATTTAATGTACTTTACTTTTAACAATCTCTTTATACAAATATAATATACCTAGTAGCTATTGCTGTAGGTAGGTAGTATATTATACTTATATATTTTGATCGTATAATTTACCCCATTTCAAAAAAGTTTCCTTTGCTTTACGTCGTTGAATTCCTAAAATCGATTAAAAACTTAGCCTATACTTCAGTTCGTGATTACTTTTCGATAAAAATGAAAATGTTTTTGATTAAAATTATACAACCATCATGTTTTTAATATTATATACCTACTTACAAAAAGAAAACTTGAGGTTGTTTTAAATCAAGTTTTAAGTTAAGTTTACATAATTAGTAAACCAGATGCCAAAATGTTTTATGTATTTAATAGGTTCGATTGGTGATAAAAAGTAATCCAATACGCTTCAGTTACAAATCCAGATAAATCAACCAAATTCCTTCAATTACACCGAACGACTAAAGTTTTCGATGTTAGGAACAAAATTATATTATTAAACATGCGTATATTATTAAAGTCAAAGCGCTGTAAGCTTAAATATTAATCTAAACGGAAATCGGTATAACATCATAATTTTAATATTTTATACACCCACAGTTCGTTCGCAAAACATTGTTTTCCAGTAGTATAAAATACAGAGTTGACGTTTCTTTGAAGTTTATACGTATGCAATCGAACAAAAAGACTTTATATACCATTAATTTAATTCCATTAAAATTATATATTACCTATACATTGTGTATATTATTGACTTTTCGCCGTCTCAATTACACACACACAAATGTGCGTGATTTGCTGCCGGGCTTGGTTTCCGTAATATGCCTTAAACACACACGCCGGTCTGCGGAGGTGGCCTGCAGCTTGCTCGTTCGTTTATGTATGTATGCATATTGTATACAGTGCAAACACAGTCTGACGTTACTTAAAACTCTATGTGTGTGTGTGTATAGGACTATTATATGGATAATATAGATTTATATGTACACATTATACGCGCCTGTCTATACTATATATATATATATATATATATATCTATTATACCTATGTATAAGTATACGATACAGCACCGGTTGCGTAGTTAACGACTATCGTTTTCGGTGCGGTCATATAGCGGCCGTTTAATTTCCGGAGACTTACCGGCACGGATGGTTTTAGATCGACGTCTATCGCGCGCGCTCAGTCCGTACACGTGTATGTACATTGTATATATTTGCCTATTACTATATACACATTACATACAAATATATTGTATATATATATATATATATATTATGTTAAGAGTCACCACCACGTACCGGCGGCGTGACGGCTGCCGTTTAAAGACAATGTAATATAGCGAATTCAAATTACACTTTCGCAACACGGGGATCACGAGATTCAGTGCTGTTCCACAGCAGAGGGTTGAGTTTTCACATGGATGTTTTATTACAGTTGACCGACGACGAAAAGGTTGTGGCCCTATAAACCTTATATCTATATATATATATAGGTGTTACGTGTAATATAAAATATACCTACAATACGTGAATTCGTAAATACGAAGGTTTCTATGGACACAGTCCGCCGGGCGTTGTTTAACGGTATATTATACTATATATACCGCATATAACGAGAGTATATACTCTAGCATAATATAGGCGTAGTGTTGTTGCGCTATGAACGCGTCAAAGCGGTAAAAGTTTCTCGTCGGAAGGAACTTAAAATATCACGTTAACGAGTAGTTCATGATGGTGGGAAAGTACGTCCCGATGATCAGCGATGATGCGGGGGAGGGTAGGCTTCGCTTGGTGCAAGGGCTTTGCCGGAAAACGTTTTTCCCCCTAGGGAACAGCCGCCACGGAAAAACGAATTTTCGGCCAAAAACTTGTTCGACTAGAACACATATGTATACATATATATGTATTATATGTATTGTATAAAAATGTATCTGTGTGCGAGTGCAGAAACCACTATCGCCGTCAGACCGTTGGGCGTTTGTCGCCGGTCGCTTCATGTGAAAGTTTCCGCTCGACTTACATTCAATAATTGGTATAATGAAAATTTTTGTTCATGAAAAAATAATCCTCTTGTATCGTATCTTGTATTTTCGATTAATATATATATATATATATAACCTCACATTATACCTATAATCTATATATATAGTGTGTTGTGTGTAGTAATTTAAGTTTTATTAATTTTCTTATAAAAATCACATACTTCGGGTTGACCGTTGGGAAGGGTGATCATTTATATAATTCCAATGAAAGTCCCCCAAAATCAATCTAATTCCGCCTCAAACGTATAAACTGTCAGATTACATTTATCGGCTCATAGTAGTTTTGTTTACAAAAAAAAAAAAAAAACCAACAGCAAAAGCATGGCTAACCATTTAATCTAAGAAATCACATACGTTAATAATTAATATTAGATTTACTATACTATTCTTCAATATTGTTTGCCTCTAATAATTTTTATACTATTATTGGTTACGATTATGACGTTATTATTTAACTAAAATTCATATAACCGAAATGCCTGATTCATTCGATTGCCATATTATATTAAAGATATAATTCAAGCGAACAGATTCTCCGGGGAATCTGTGCACGAGTGAGCGTTACACGACGAGATAAATGATTCATATTTCGCGTTTTCAACCGACTGTTCATAAAACATTTAAGCACATTGCTGCGTGACTGCATCCATGATTATAATGACGGTGATACACGTGTCTATAATACTCTGAGGTTTAAGACGTTTAAGTAGGGGGGTATAAGGGAAATCAGTCCCCCCCCCTACTTGGTTTCTTTTGTCCGCACTTAAACAACGTCCATTCTTTTGAAGCAATACTGAGATACTCAAGAGTTTGAGTTAAATCAAAATAATTTTCTTGGTTAGAAATAATGATTCATTTTCGAAATGTTATTATTTTTGTTTAATAAAGTTATTTTAACAAATATTTTGAGATTCGATAAAAATATTTTTATACGAAATACCGACTTAATTAAATTTATTTGATCGTCTTATTATTACATAAACTATTTTTTGAATATCGATAAAAAAAAATGATTTTTGGATAAAAATATTTGAAAATATAATATAAAATTTCTTACAATTTGTTCATTCTCCAACTAAAAAATTATAGAAAATGTATAGTAACTTTTTTTTATAAGCATTTAGAGTCTTTTGCATTAAAAAGATTTCTTTATATAACTGACATTTGAAAATTTAATAAAACATTCCTCATTAGTTTCTCAATCTGTTTAGAAATAATAAAGTTTTCTGAAAAGTCATTCTTTAGGACCATATTTAAACATTAAACTTTTACTTAATTTGATATTCATCTGTATAATAACTATTTCTTTGATACAAGGATTTTATTTTATTTTGCCATGAATTCAAAAATAAACGAAGATACACATAGGCACTTGGAATTTTCACTTAATCTTTGTCTTATAATTTTCTTTGCATTTTATAAATTTACTTAATATCTTGACTCTTTTTGAACTATTTATAGGGATAATTTTCAATATTTTTTCTAAAAATGTTGGTAAAAATTATTGGTTGGATCAAAATTAATGAAAATTGAATATAAATCCCATATCATATGTTTTTTTATATTTATAATATAAAATACATATATGATTTTTCAAAAATAACAATAATTTACAACCCACAAGTATTTTATGGTAAAAATTTATAAAATCTTTATTTTGTACAGCTAAGGTTTGAAAATTGTAATAAAATGTTCCTCATTAAATTTCATACTAAAACCAAAAAATAAAAAAACTAAATTATTTTTTATAAATATTTGAAATACAAAATTGAACGAAATTGCATATTATTTTAACAATTATAATCAATATTAACTATTTTTACTATTTTATTATAATTCAAAAATATTATTCATGGGGACTTTTTTTTTTTTTTATTTAAAGATTTGCAGGCTTCAACTGCTAAGGTTATTAGCCAACATTTTTTTTTTCAACTAATTTTTAACTAAATACAAAGAAAAATAATATTTACAACGGATAATTGATTGACAAAATTAGTATTTACAGTTAATGTGATGTGTGTTTACAATATAGTTTGACTAAATTAAAGTTTATTGATGAGGTTGCATTTGGTGATGAATTTTATGATGTTTGAGATTTGTCCTTCGTCAAGGATTTCTTTGATGTTGTGTGGTAGGTTGAGGGACGTGCGTGTTGGTTCGTAGATGGGACATTCTTCGAGTATGTGCTTTATTGTGACGCGAGTTTGACATGTATTGCATATAGGTGGATCGTCTTTGCTGATTAAAAAAGAGTGTGTAGCTAAAGTGTGGCCAATTCTAATTCGAGTGATAGCGATATCTTGACGTCGGCTGAGATCTGAGGGTGTATGCCACTGTTTTACTAAGCTTTTTACGGACTTCAGTTTGTTGGTATGTAGGATGAAATCCCAGTGGTACTGCGATGACAAGAAGATTTTATTTTTGATTGAGGTGAAGATGGCATTGGATGATATTTTATCAATGGTGTTGTAGGTTAAGTTTTTTTTTTTAACCTCATAAGGACTTAAAACTTCCAAGTTTTTATAAATTGTATTATACTCAAAGACATTTTAAAATTATGAATATTAATTTTAAAGTATTATCTGCTCACATTATTTTTTAGGATAAATTGGAATTGACTTAACAACTAATAACAATAGTATAAATAATGTAATAAATAAATACCTATATTAAAATAATTAAATATACTTACTATATAATAAATACAATGTTTTTAGAAAAAAAAACGAAACCAACCTACAGCAGTTTTAGAAAGAAATATTAATAAACATATCATGAAATATATTTAGCGTGACATAAACTTAAAAACCGTTTCGTTTATAATCGTTATTTATACACAATGATACATCGTTGAATTCAAATTTAATACACTCAATTAATTTACTATTCAAGTGATTCACTCAACGCCTAATGTACAACAGAGCGTATTAACTTGTTAATTTAAATTTGTATTTTTTTTTTTTTTTACATGTGACTAAATATAGTTATTACATACCTAGTTTAGATTCTGGATAAATGAGTGCTAGAGTTTAAATTAAAAAAGATGTGATACAAAAATTTAAAAATGTACACTTAAATCAAATAAATAATATTGGATATAATAGTGTACTATTAGCTATTCCACAAGTACTTCAGATAACTTAATAAAATCAAATATTAAATAATAAGAATTATTTATTTACGCGCACGGGTACGGTCAAAAAATTAGGTAAGCCTGTAATAATCAAAATATTCTTTACCATTTTATGCCACATTAAGCTCTGATACTAATACAAACACAAGTTTTTTTTTACTCAACTCCCCCTCAAAATAACTATAAACGAGTACACGCGAATACGACTTTTGTGTTTATAAGCCGAAGAATGACTTATTATTTTTCCTTCAATTTTACGGTGGTCGTTATGTTTGGATTCTGACCAGAACAATAATTGAAAAAACATTGGTTTTGTAGAAGATAATATTATTAGAAAAAACGTATTGTTCAATTATTTGTTTGGTTGAATATACCTACTAGTATAGGTATATTCGATCTACCCATGTGGTCATAATATTAATGTTTAATTTTTTTTTTTGAATAAATGAAAAATGGCCACAGGTTTTATGATGATTATAACTTATAAACACTGTATTATTTATAATTTTTTAACCTATACATTGGGATGCTTATATATTTTCGGAAAATAAATTTTTATTTTGAAATGTTGGAAAAGTGTGAAAAAACTAATCTAGAAATTACTCTGTAAAAAAAGTACTTGTTATGTTATAATTTAATTAAAAGTATCTTAACTTTAATGTTTTAACTTGTTAATGGCCAGCATTATCTGCCACTATATATTGTGCATTTGTGCCATCATGTAGATTATTTTTCTACTTTCTATAATTATTGTAATCAATATATAATTTATATATTATGTTTGGTTATAAAAACACTTAAAATTTTAAAAATACAACACGTCATGCAACATCTTAATCTACAAAATAATAATTGTTAATTTGTAATTATTTTTTTTTAACAAAAATTAATCATGGCTTATAAAAAAAACTTGAAATAGAGTTTAAAAAATGTTTTAATTTTAATATTTCATGTTCTTTAATTATTTTTTTAATACAATACATATACATATAGGTAAACATTTTAAATGGATAATGAAGGTCCCTTAATCCTTGTTTCGTGGATCAGTTTCAATCATCATTTAAATATACAGGATTCACATTTTTTTTTTTTTTTAATACTGTTGCAAGTTACAACTACACATCTAAGTATAATACTTTTACCTAAATTCTCTGCTACAAATATTTTCTGTCTCTAGTCGTGAAATTTGTTTGATGTTTTGATATTTTGTTTTGAAAAATAATTTTACATCCAACTATCAACTACGAGTAGTTAGTTTTTTTCATCCTTCCGAAATAACTGTAAAAGTAAAGAAAGTAGAGAATATAGAGTCACGTATTGTATAAAGCGCTGCAACTTGTTGTGTGAGATCCGTTGCAAACAACTATTAAGTTGTGCCTAAAATAAAGATATAATTTCTTAAATAATAAATACATTTTATGGTAGTTTAGAAATATAAAATATTGTATAATTGATGTTAATATACATACAAATATATTTGATTTACGTAAATATATAAGTAAATGTATTATAAATAATTTAGAAAAAAGGTAAATATTGTACATTCTACGATTTTTATTTGTATTCCGGTTTTATCATAATATATTATTTTTAGTACCTAACATAAACTTCTATATATTATAACAAATATGAAAACATCAAATAATTTATAAATACCAAATAAATAATTACGTTCAATATTTATATTAAATATAAATATAAAATAATCTTTAAAATTTAACTTTTCAGTAATCCTTATAGGTATAACCATAATATACATTATAGATCCAGAGCTTAATGATTAATGTATTGATCTTATAATGATGTGTGTGTTTCATATACGATATTTCGATATTTAGTAGAAAAAATAATTTGATTTTCAACTTTGGGAGTGGTTTTTGCGGTAGCAAATTAAATCTAATTGATACTTATACTTTGTAGATGTTAACATTTCAAGGAAAAATAATTGGAAAAAATTAAAGTAAAGCAAGAAACTTTTATGAAAATCCAGATTTTGACAAAATTAATTTAAATTAATTAATTTTTTTTGTGTGTAAATCAAAATTGATTTTTACCAAATCTTTAATACCATATTCTTGTTTAGATATTAAAACTTACTTTAGAAAGAATTATAAATAGATAAAATAAAATTGAAATTAAAACAAAAAATAAAATATTTTTTCCAGTGATTTCTTCGACTGTTATTTTTGTTATCACAGTGGATACGATACCGGTTCCCGAATAACCGAATTTTAATCATTAGAATAATATAAAATTTAAATTATATAATATAACTTATACTATACCCGAACGATCACCAAACGATTACTTTTATTAGGTAACTGAAATATTTTAGACGCCTCTTACCTCACTGGAGCCATACTAGTGGTGCTACGATAGTTTCAGCATTGGTGTTGGACACACGATGTTATAAATATGGTTTTGAGCGTTTCTTTTTGTTTTATACAAATAATAGTATTGCCATGAAAGTTTTCCGTTTTTTTTTTTATATTATGTAATGTATATAATATATATATATATGTATAGGTATTGTGTATATATTTTTTTTAATATTAATGGTCTTGTTCGAAGTTGGAAACTTTTTTCTGAGTATACAATTGGGTCAGCGCAAAGTATCACGTCAAAGAACCGACCGCATGAGAACGGTACACATCAAAGCCTTTCATTACTCTTCACTTTACCCAATTATTATATACACATATATTTAGGTATATTTTATAAAAATGTGTATAAAATATATAGGTACTATATACTTGTATATATGTGTTTGTATATAGTATGTAGTATGCGTGTATATATATACATATATATGAGATTTTTGTATTCAAATTGTTTACTGTGGTGAAGACATTATTGATTTCGTGTTCATTGTTCTTACACCAAATTACACACACACTCAAGAATGTGTTGAGTAGGTTCTAAATACTTCTCAAAGTAGTTAATTTTCACTTACTACTTCCACTTTTTTTATTTTATTACATTTACTATTATATAACGATTCGTTTGATTAGAATTTGGTGTATAAGAAATGTTTTTAACAATACTTAACGTATTTTATTGAAACTTGTAACAAAAAAAAAAAAGATAATTTGGTTAAGTGTACCTTTTGTTTTGTTTGTATACTTGTATATATTACTGTGTAAGATAAACAAGAACATTTCATCGAAAATGTATTACATTTTATGTAACTAAAATAGTTTCAATTTCGTTAATAACTGACAATTCAGCTAAAACTGTAATATTATAATGGTTCTTGTATCCTCTATATATTCGAATTTAATGAAACCGATATACTAAATACTTTGCATAGTTCAAAAACATCACAGACTAGATTAATTACAGATTAAAATTAACTCGTTAAATTCACTGCAGTTGGAAAAATCTTTAATAATTTATTTAATTAATCAAAATAGTTTTGCTTATAATAAATAAAAATAAATTTCTCTGTATTTTAGGATACTACAAATTCAACAAATAATCGATTTTCAAGTGTTTAACTCACTATTCCTTGATTATCCGTAAAATAATCTCCAATAATCTAAATACGTAGGTATGTTGATTTTCGTAAATAATTGTTATATATTTACATATTTAATAATTGTTAGTAATCTTAAACATAATAAAATGATTCGGTTAACAAACAAGCTAAAGAAATATGGAGTGTTAAATTGATAAAATCGTGTCAGACGTTTATCGTAGTTCTTGTTGAGCCACTGATAAAATCGTTTTTAAGTAACCTTTTTATATCTCTTAAGTAGATAATCTTTGATACCTTTTGCTCATTTATGGTTAAATGGATAAAATGTAATACTGGTTTGAATATGTTGTATGCCTACTGAGATTCTCGCAAGTGTCTACTTGTTTAGGAAACTAATATAATATACATTGACTGGCAAACGGCAATATAAATACAGTTGCAGTCAATATAAACTTTTATTTATTTAAATAGTAATAGTCTTATTACAACTGCGAGTTGCAATTTACGTATTTTATATAATGCTAAAAATTCTGATAGAATTAATAACATTGAGCATATAGGTAAAAAAAATAACGCAGTAATATTATAATCGTAATTATTTGTACTCAAAAAATATTTAATTATGTTTGACTATAACGTAAAATACGATCATTTATATATATATATATATATATATAGCGAATATTGCTTAGAGAGTTATTTCTATTGAAATGTATACTTCGTTTAATTCTGGTGTGTAATTTTACCATAATTATTACAAATATGTATATAATATATTTATATATCATGCTTACAAACAACAAATAAACAAACATCATGACCAACTACTGCCATGAGAGCAGTTAGTATCGAATCTATTAATTGTATTTTAAATATTATTTAGATTTGGCCTAAATTCAAACTCATTTTTTCTAGGATACTTTCTCTAATTTTTTTCGTTAATATTTATATTACTATTTTAAATTCTGAGCGGAGGGATGAATGTATTGATTTTACAATGTTGTGTATTTTTTTTTTGTCTGTGTACACGAGAACGTGTCGAAATTATGCTTCAATTTTGGGGGTGGTTTCCGATAGCACAATGAATCTAGTTGATGCATTGGGGAGGTCATTTTTTGACATTTGAAGTTCAAATATTGACAAAAATTCGTCAAAACCATGAATGTTTGCAAATTATTTTGTACATATAATTCATAAAAAATTTTGCATAAGTAGCTAAGAGTTGAAAATTCAATATGAGATTTTGCATAAGTTTAGCTTATAATAATTATAAAAGAACTTAAATTCTGGTATATTCAGGCCATTAAAACATAAACCACCTTTTTCACCAACCATTCGAAATTATATTCTAGGCTGACAAATCATCTCCGTTCAGAATCGTTTTTCGTATACAATGATACCTATCATTGGATTCAAATTTAACACTCCTATAATATATAATAATGATCCATACGGCACCTAATGCACAGCAGAGCGGTATCCACTTACCCACTTTTTTATTGTTATTTTATCATTATATACGCTGTTTCGTAAATAACGCGCGTGTAATAAATATTAGTTTACAATTTTATTCCAAAAAACTTATAAGAACTCCATACTTTACCTCTGACGTAAATACATAATATATTGGTTATAAATAAATATACAGGATAGGTGTATATTATGATATACCATTTTGTTTAAAAAGAAACTGAGAAAGTCAAACTACTACATATTACATGTCAACTTTTACTCACCATTGAGAAGGTCACTGTAATGGATGTTTTAAATTTGAATTCGATGATAAATCATTGTATACAATAAACGATTCTGAAGTAAGGCGGTCTGTCGACTGTCAATATTTATAGGAATATTTTAATATGTTATATTACCTATATATATATTGCTATTAAAATAGCCGGTAGGTTAGTCTAATTTTCTTTTAGATAATAACAAATAAGAAATAAAATATTAATTCATTATTATAATAATATGTTATTAACTTTTAAGTCAATATTGACAAACAGTGAACAGTGTAATAGGTTTATAAGATAAATAACTTAGGTAGGTACTCAAAATATTTTGAATTTTATTGTGTATGGTAAATAATAGAATACACAATAGAGAAAGATTTTGAGTCAATACGAATAATATTTTTTTAATTACAATAAAATAATTGAAATCTTTATTTTTTTTTACAAGTATAAAACTTTTTGGAAAAAATTAAACTTCAAACACTTATAAAAAATTACGGCAATGTATATTCGATATTTTTAAATTGCTATAAGTATAACTTAAGAGAAACCTTTTAAATTCTTTTTATTTAAGAACGAATAAAAAGTTTCATTAGGTAGGTACTTAATAAAAAAAAAAAAAAAAACTAAGAAATTTAAAAAAGCACAGAAATAGCTTAAATATTTTGAAAATTATAAATAGCAACATTTATATAAAATGTAACCTAATACAGATATTAAATAATATATTATAAATTACAAAAAAAAAAAGAAACTTGAAATTTATTTTGTCAAAAACTGTTAAGGTATGTATATCGATTTTCAATCCCCCCTCACATACTCGTATACCAACTATATTCAATTTTCCATCAGAAATCAACCTCAAAAAAAAAGTCTGAATTACTTTTAAAAACTGATAATTGACATAAATAATAATTAATTTAAAAAATACAAAATATTGTACAACCAATTTGTCTATTAAATCGTTCAAAGTTTAAACATGCATTTCTAATAAATCTCAAACTCGCTTAGATACCTATAATAATATATTTTCGATCCAATAATAAAACAACTATCGCCTACACGTATATATTACATTTCAATTTCAAACTTTGTTTTCCGTTTAAAATATAATATTCAATATATTGTCAATGATGAATATGTTATAACAATCTCAAAATATATCTTTCAATTAAAAATAATCTGGGTGTTGATAATTGTATGACACTCGATAAATTAGCATTCAATAGACATCTGATAATTTTCCATTTTACGGTAATTTTGAAAAGAATTTTCACAATACAAGCTTTTTAAGTAGTAAAAGTAATTTTGTTGGTCGATTAATGCGTGTCAAATGGCAAAAAAGTTTATTCTGTTGCTGACCCAATTGGTTCTTCACAGAGAGTTTTCATTACATTTCTGAAAAAAACCCGTCGTCGTATGTCCATGTCTTTACGCTCTGCCTTTTTAATTTACATTGGAAATTAAATTTGTTTTGAACAAAACTTCTTTTTTTCCTCCAAAGAATGAGTTGACTGGAATACACACTCATTACTTTCATGATAAAACTGAAAGGGTGAACAACAAATTCATGTAGTGTCTCTACCTACATTCGCCACTAATTACACCATTATATACTTCTAAAATTGTTTAAGGTATTCGATCTTTTCAAAAGATATTGATAAAGTTTTGTTGTGTTTCAACGAAAAAGTTGCTAGTTCAATGTTGTTTAAAATAAAACGAAGCAAAATCATGTAAGATTATTAATCTATTTGAATGTCATCGATAGCACAGACTCGTTTTTTGTTTATAATTTTGATGAAACAAATTGTTATTTTACAATAATTACCAAAAAATTAGGCAGATTAAATAGATTAAATATACATAATAAGTAATATATTTTTTTTTTTTTTAAGGGCAATTATATTCTAGCTAGCCTTTCATTTTTTAATAATGATAATTATATAGTCAACCAAGTGATGCATAAATTATCTTAATGGAATTATCACTTAAATGTAATAATTATATTTAATACAGCATCTTATTAAGTAAAAAAGTCACTTCTTTAATACAATTTTATTTTTTGCTCAAAGTTGTTAAGGAATTTCTTTATTATAATAAACAATCGAATGATTACAACATTGAATTATAATTATAATTTTTCATGTACAAACTCTATTTTAAAAATAAAATGAAAATAACAGAAATTATAAATTTGTTGATCTCATTGAGTTATTTTGTATTACTATTTATTAATAATAATTTGTGCAGTATTTATAGATACTAGATAGGTGTATTGGTTAACACAGTATTATTAGTGATAAATATTATATATACAAATATTATATAATCAATCATATTGATCTTATACAAATATTTACTAGCTATAACTTATATTATGAATTCTATGTAATAGTTATTAATTATTTATGTTGTTAAGTTATTTGAATGTGTTCAAATTACCATCAGTAGATATTTTTAGTTTAATTAAATACATAAAAACCCTTACTTTTTACTTTTTTTAAATAATACTTTATAGACATCTGATATCAAAAGCTAAATTCAGTGGCGGATGCAGGGAGGGGGGTTCAAACCCCCTCCGAAATGAATGGATGATTAATTTTAAACGCTGTTATTCTCACTTATAAACCTTCAAAAAATTCTAATTTTTTTAACCCCCCCCCAAAAAAAAAAAAAAAAAAATTCCTGCGTCCGCCTCTGGCTAAGTCTAATTAAATATTAGACAAATAACATAAATATAGGTACATGTTATTTACAGTTTAATTAATACTAGTTGGCAATAACATTTAACAGGAAATTTCGTATAAAAAAAATATACTAGTAAAACGTTCACCATTTCTTATGAAATAAAAAAAAAAAAATGATACAGAAAAATATTTTATACGAACGCGAGTGTATTATTATTTCGAGTTTAAGCATTTTCCAGGAAAATTATTTCGTTTTTACTCAAATAGTTCTGTGATGAATGTAATGTTTAGTGACATGTTATTTACTTAGTAAAATAGTGTTCATACTAAACTAGTTCAGCCAAAAATAAATAAATAAATTATTTGGAGACTACAACAGTATGACGTGTTAAAAAAGTTTCAACAATTTGAATTATTCTAATATTTATTACAGTTAAAAACGTACGCTTGCGCAAACTTCAATTTCCGATCTAGCCTGGAATAACTAACGCCTCAATACTTGGACAGTGTCTTTAATTTTTTTTTCCATACATTCTAATTGTAAATTAAAAACGGTGTAATATTTATATTATGTATAAATAGAATCAAGTTGTATATTATGCAGTATGTACATAACATAAATGTGCTAATTTCTAGATATATATTTTTGAAGTTAGAAATAAGAATACATATTATTTTACCACATACCCACCTAATGAATATAATATAAACCGACATAAAAACGAAGTCATATATTAATGTGTAATTAAATAATAATTTTAATTGAAGAAGGATTATAAACGAATTTTTCAATTTCTCATAGGCCATAGTCTATAATCATAGTACATGTTTGGTGTATAATGTTTTTATTATACCTACCTATTAATACCTATTAATAAATCAATAAAATGTATCTGTATGTACCGAATGGTAAATAAATATTTTTAATTTTATTTAACTATTACGGTAAATATGCTTTTCATGATTTCTAATTAAATATAATATACTAAAATTTGAAATTTTAGTATGACTCTAAAAAGATTCCGATAGACCAGAGTGCATGTCTATAGTTAATATATATATATATATATATTTTAATACGACTAGTTACTAAAATAAACATTCGTATAAAAAGTAAAATCTATTACTCTGACTAATTTTTAAATTCAAACAAATCTTTATTTCGATTAAACGTCAATATAAGTTTATAACCATACTAGAATAATACTATACTCGTATTATTCAATTCATAATATGTTAAAGTAAAATGTGATTTTTAGTTTATTCAATACAAAATAAAAGATAAAAAATTATCCAAGTGTATTTTATGTATTATGTTTATATTAAGTATAATATGTTTGATGATAAACATTTTCATACCATAATTAAAACTGTTCACTTTAAAATATATATTTATAATTGTACACACTTTTATTATTTATATAATTGAAATAATTAATTTTTTTTTCAGATAATGCTGCATGGTCAAGAAAATTATCTCAAACTCTAAAATTTACAACAATCGTATGGTTATTTATTGTAATTTCAAACTGAAGAAATTTATAATCATATCACTATTATTTAGTATTCATTGATTTTCATAAGAGTTACAACAATTAATTACAGTCTCATCTTAATAATTATTATCCGGAAAATGTACATTACTTATAAATACATAAGACAAATGTAACAACATTGTTAAATTATGTACTCGTAATTTATATTATGTTGAACTTCAGATTACAGATTATACGTACAAAAAATTCAAGTTTGTAACTATTTAGATAATAATTTGTTTTTAAAGAATTATAATTTAACAGAATAAATTCAATTAAATCAATTATAACTTTTAAGTTAAGACAGAATCAAATGTTAAAATCACTTTATTGAAAATTGAACTTGATTGATATTTTTTTTATGTCCATATACAACAAGGCGGTAATAAATTATTAATTTACAACAGTACAGTGGAATTTTACGTTTATACGCACATTTTATATTTGATTCTTTAGAAGTCTTGAATTAATTTAATTGTAAAATTACTTTTAATGATATCTATATACATTTTGTCGTAGTAATACTTTTGTCAATATGTAATTTAAACAGTATTAATTATTATTATTATTTTTTTTTTAACTCGATTACATTTATGTTTAAATGATTCATTATTATTCTCTGAATTGTATTTTTAATTTTTTTGTAATTTCCTAGAAAAAAATCGTTTTAAGTTCAATACTTAAGTTAAGTTAGTCAAATAATATTTGAAAAAAAAATTCAAAAGAAAGATAATAATATTATGCCTTTAAAGTTAAACTAAAAACTAAAAGTTATTACATTTAATCTCTACCCAATGTGAACTATACCTATGCCTTTTATGTAGACAATATAGTAAAAATAAATACAATTATAAACACCTTATAAATTCATATGTATTATAAAGGTGTAAATTAAGAATCATGACTGTTTTAGTTATTTATTTACCATTGCATTAATAATGTGGTAATTTATGGTTTTGCTTTTTCTTCAGGTGTAGTAGGTATATGTACACACCTGGAGAGCACGAGTGCATGTGCATAATTTATACGTACGATATCACCAGATTTTAATGATCAAGATTTATAAGATGAAAAGTTTTTAAAAATCTGCGAACTACTAAATCAAAACTTAATAGAACATGGAACGGGTTTAACTACGTGTTCATTTATTCGATTATATTATTTATTTTAAATAGATAGTTATTACTTATCTTACATTATAAATATTAAGGTAGGTTTCAATGTGATTTTGAATATAGCATAAAATATACAATAACTAATAGTACAATGGGTAATTCATAATACCAATAATAATTCGCATTACAATGAAGTATGATTATTGTGTGTGTTTGTGTATATGTGTGATCAACTTTAAGAGTTATAGCTTTTAAAGTACCTAGTAAATTTGGTACTTTTAAATATTAATAATACTATAACATCAACTATCATTAAAAATAGATTTTATTTTGTCTGTTTTTCACTTTGCTTTTTCGTGTACAATGATTTTCCACTGAATTCTCATTTAACACGTCCATTACGATGACCTAATCTAAAATGACGTATATATATATTAGAAATCTATTATTTAGTAGATGGCAAGATCCCGAGTTTTTTATGTTAAATTCTAAGAAACATAATATTTTTATCTGCATTAATCTATAATCTTAAACCAATAATTAATCAACTATAGTTTATATTTAAATTCTGTTTTGATGAATATAAAGAACAGTATAAAAATATATTTATTTAAATAATGTTTTCTTAATTCATCTCACCGTTACACTGTTCCAAACTGAAAATGATTAAAGTTAATAAGCCAATCTAATGTGAATTTATTATACATAACATAATTACATCAGTATTTTTAGAACAGCAATTTACCTTGACAACATTAATGAAACGCAAATGTATTGTCATAAGATATTCAAAAATCTGTAAAACTTATCGATTTTACGTTAAAGTGAATAGGTAGTACATTAAAAATTTACTAAAACAATTTTTTTAGTAGTTTTCGTGATATTAAAATAAAAATAAATATCTACAGCATTAAGTCGTAAATTACAATTGTTTCTCAAATAATCACGGCGATATCGTATGTTAGTCTGTTACATTATACATAAATGTATACAATAAAGAGTGTAAACCATCGTTCAACAAAATAACTTACGCATTAAAGTCGTATGCGCGAAATGTGTGTATTAGAAGATAATAGTGATTAAATTAAATCAACCCCACGAGTCGTTTAAATAACGATTCCCAAAATCAGTTTCAATATTTCGAAACATAGGTCGAGTAAAATAAATAAATATTGACACCAGAATGTATGGTCGATGGGACGAATTGGCAGCGCTAACTTCACAACTACCGTCAGCAAATACCTACTTATTACATTATAATTTTGAATTTTGAACAGTTTGAAAAATATATACCTATATATACCGAGTACGGATGTACACCGAGTGAAAACATACGAAAAACGTCTTTTCAATCTCATTATAGCAGTGACATGTATGCATACGAATACAATGTAATATTATATACCTATACGGCCATACAGGTACATACACTAAATACATGTATATATACGCATTGGTTTGCGTTTGTTATTTCAATAACTGTGCGCATATAATGCAAATATAAAATATATATGTCATATATATTATAATACGAGTATAGTTATTGCTGCCGTCGGAGTGTATAATATCGCATATTACTCTATATACCGATTTTCGAATGTACCTATTAAAATATGCAGTTGCATATTACATCATAATAATATATCAAAGCACGAATCTACCGAGCACCGCACCAAGAATGACGTTTAACCGAGTGTTTTAAAATATATCATACTTTCATTATAGTATATATATTTTAAGTCGTAGCGTTTAACAACGTATACCTAAACAACTGTATAAGACTTATACAGTGAGTTATAAAGTATATATTAAAATATACAGCATGCATTATATGACATATTACACGCGTGTATGTGTTGTAAAGGATATATTATTACGTTTGATTTTGATTTTTTTTCATATAAAACATATCGGATTCATTTTAAAAACTTTCAAATAAACTTGCTGAATCCCGTATCTTCCTCTCGTTGTCTATGCATGTTGCAAATGTATTATAAAGATTTAATAAAAAATATATATATTGGACGTAAGTATCGTAGGTAAATAGTAAATAGTAATAATAATATGTTTGTATATAGTAATGTAGTATACTAGTATGCACCTAACACAATAACACAATAATGTAATATACATATTAATTATTATTAATAAAAAGGTAAGGTCTCATTATTGAGATAAATTAAATAGGTACACGATACACAATTTTGTTTAATTAAAAAGCGGTTTTTCATTAATATTAATGTTTAGGCAAACTTTAAATAAATATATGTTGTATATTTATGTTATTTAGATTGGTAGATTATAAACTCCCGTTTGAAAATTAAATATTTCAAATTATGTTTTGACTTATTCAAAATATAATAAACAGTGATTGGTGTGTTAATAAAATATTACAAAAATATAAAAGAGTTAATTAAATTAATAATTAGAAAATAATGTTATCTGTTAACTTTTGAACATAATACACAAAACTAGTGGTGAACCTAGAATTAGGAATGCACACTATTAATAAATAAATAATACAAAACAAATAATTTACTAATTAGGAACTATCAACATATTTGTTAATTTATTAATCCTTAATTTATTTATAATGTACAAAATAATTTGAAAATAAGTTGTTTTATATTGGTAAATAAATATTTAATATGAGTAATAAGTAGTTTAAACTATTTTTACCAATCAATGCATTGTAATCTTCTAGGCGTTTTCTTTCATGGTTAATCTTTTATATTTTATAACATATTATTTAATGAAAGGCATAAGTATGGCTATGGTAATAATATTATCGTTTAAAAATCGAAAATGTTATCGTTTCTTACAATTACTCAACATAAAATGAATTTACCGCCCAAATAGCTTGAATTAAATTAATATAATGATGTTAACACTAAAACGCATTAAAAAACATTTTTTTTTTTCATTTATTTCGTGTAATAAAATTAAAAATAAGATTACTCATTGGATATTATAAGTTTATTAGAGTACGAAATGAAAATTATAGATAACTGTTAAAATATTCAAGAATGTTGTGTACTAAAAACTCTTTAAATGAAAATTGTTCATTGAATTTATATTTCATTACTGTTTTCAAAGTAAGTACTACATTCAAGAGTATCACTTAATCTACAATATGGAAGTAAATAATTTAAAATTGAGTGATTCGTGATAAAATATTTTTTTGAAAATAACTGATCGAATTTCCTAGAAGTTTTTTAGAAAATCAAGAATTTCAGTAATGAAATAAAAATATGCATTAACAAGTTATGGTTTTAATTAATTAAATCTCGACTATATATTTAGATAAATCGAATTCTGCTCAGGATCGTTGTTCAAATACAATAATTTATCATTGTACTCAAATAATATAAAGAAATCAGCCCCACTGTTGTGACTTCCACTTTCCCACATATACAATTCATGAAGTGATATGTGTGTGACAGCTCTTTTTTCATACAGATTTTGAACGAAATAATAAAGTGATAAAGTTATTGGTTTAAATAAATGTCATTGCAATATTTTTATTGTTTCATCTATAACAATGTAACAAATTATAATAATAATAAAACAATTTACTGTTCTTCAACTTCAACTCAAATAAAAATTATTTTGACATTAACCTACTATTCCATCATGGTTAATTTTAAAATTTTAAAAATAAGTTTTTTTAACATATATACAATAGGTATATATGTATGTATATATTCTTTTGAGACTGGGTGGTAGATTTTAAAGGCTTATGAGCATTTTTTACCCATCGGACCTCTTTCAAAATTAATTTGCAAATATATCACTGACAAAATAAAGTAGGTATATAATTTATATTAAATTTATTGGATTTATTGGGTTTATTAATTTTAAGTATATAAGATGTAAAGAAAATTAATAAATACAGTTTTAAAAGTAATTTATTAGTTTACTTACAAATTAAACGACATAAGTATACTTTTACATTTTAAATAAGGTAGGTATTTTATATACTTATAAATATATTTCACACATAGCAGTGCCGTGTTTAGGACGAGTGTAAAGCAGCAATCGCTTTGAGTATCAAATTGTCAGTATGTATAGCAACTGTTTTATGAAAGAGTATATCTTTAAATAGTAAATACTTGTTTTCTATAATAATAGATGAAAAGTCATTAGATGAAAATTTAATTAAATGTCATATTAATGACGTAACAGTATAAGGACAAAAGGTTAAAGTTTTTTTTCACTTGTACAAAATAAGTAAGTAACTGTTTTAATTTGTATCGACATCAATAATCAATATGTCGATCTGGAATACTTTCTGTCGATCTAAAAAATAAACAAACTTCAACTATTTTAAAAAACTTATGCTCCACCGAAGTGGTCATCAAGGTACAGTATTCGTACGAGTTTAACAGCATAATAAATTCATTGAAAATAATAGCATTGAATGTAGATAAAAAATCTGGTTAAATATGAAGCAGGCCATTGTAAAATAAATTTGTATAAAATTGCATCTATGATAACTATATAGTATAGACTCCTGCAGTACCTATTGGAAAAAAATTTTAATATTTTTTAAATTATAAATGTCGACTGTGTTTATTTTTTGTAGTAAAATTATATGAATCTCTTAAAATACATTCATATTCATGATTTGAGTACATAATAGATTTAAATTTATATTTTATTTGAAGTAAACAAATGAATGGGTATATGAGAAATTTTCGTATAAAATAAAAAATATATTTCATGAGTATTAGGATATTTGTTTATTAAGTATTTGTGGAGTATTAACACTCTACAAATAATATTTAATAAGAAACTATGAAAAAAAACTATTTTATTTTTTTGCAACAAAATGAAAGAAAAATGATCTATACTTAAATTAATGCAATTTTTTAACTTAAAATTAAATTGTATAAGTGAAAAAACTAAAAAAAACAAATAGCCACGTATAATAAAGATTTAGAATTTGACCTTCAAGTTTAAATAATTTAATTTGAAATAATAGCTTAATATTTTTTAGAAGTAGAAAATTAATCATTCCTCTCTTTTCTAGAAGCATTAACAACATCTAAATTTAACTGTACGTATTCAATAAATGTTGAAATAACATTAAAACGTTTTGTATCAATATTACACTCCCGTGCTAGAGAGTAAAACTATCTAAAACGTAGTAATAAAAAGATTTTATCATTGGCCCTTATGTCTGTATAAAATATAGATTAGTACTTAATTATACCATTTTCCGTACTAAAAGCGAAAGAAAAAATACATTTATATTAATTAAAATTTTAAATTAATCACTCCCAGTTTTTCCAATTACAAATCGCTTGTAAGTTGTAATCTATAATTGAAATTTTGATTAATCGCATTTAAATACTTTTATAGGTACTTGAGAAATTTTTTTTTTTTGTTATTTACTTTATCTACATTTTGGTTTTGTATAATTTACCTTGTATAAATTCATTAATCTTATAATAAGTAATTATTAATATTTAGGTATATTGATTTATACAATATAAGAATTATTATTCTATCGGTTTTATTGATTTAATTAATCTGTTTTTAATGTTGCTTGAAACAATGTTATATACAACGCTGACTTTACACCTAATATAATCTTGTGTTAAAAAATACTTGACTTTAGTTTCATGACACTCCGTTAGAGAGCGCAGGATATTCATTTTTTTTATGTCTTAACTTTTCCTTACCAAAGTTCAGTACCATAACTGAAAACGATGACTTGAATATTTTGAATATTTTTGTTATGATTTTCTACCAGACATGTCTTTGTTTAAGATTTATACGATTTAAGTTGAGCCTACGACTCTTATACTTTAGTAAGTATACTAAGTACTTATAATAGTATAGGTAGGTACCCACTATATACTTCGTACCTACTTACTACCAATTTAAATTTAAATTGTAGTGTAAAAACTACACATTTCCCCATATGCTTATTCATACCTTGATTTTAAATTTGTATATTATATTCGAAGTTTAACAAACGTATTCACTGTTAAGTTAGGTTATATTATGTTTTTTTTCAAAATAAGTATCAAGCGGATTATATAGACAAATTATTTTTTAAGATATAATATGTGATAAGTTTTTAAAAACTCTTGAATTGTATATTACTAAATTTAATTACAACCTATGAATAAAATACGTATGTAAATTATAAATAATAAGTAATATTATATAAATGATATGTAATATTATCATAATAAAATATTTATACTAATTTTTAGATTATTCAAGTTATTTTAAATTTTGTATATTTTTTTTCAAACTATTAATTTAAAAATGTTAAGACTGCGCAAAAAACAATTCACATTTAATACAATTTCCCAAATACGTTTTAGATTCTTTTTAAATTCTATAGATAAATATATTGATTTTACAATGATATGTGTTTTTTGTGTACATACGACATACGCCATAACTTGTCGAAATAATACTTCAATTTAAAACTTGATTCTGTTTCCGATGGCAAAGTGAATACTGTTGGTACATTATAGAGGTTAAAAGTAATAAGTTTCCAGTAATTTTCAAAAAAATCGGAAAAAAAGTGACGGAAAAACGGGAATTTTTACATAAATCCGATTTCTTTATGTAGGTAGTTTATTGTAGTTATAACTCAAAACCGAATCATTGTAAATACTTAAATAAATATTATAATATATATAATAATATGAAAATACATTGTAATTTCACCAAATGTTTATTTTAGTTTAATTTATACTCAGTTAAATTTTCAAAATATTACCTATGG
Organism: Aphis craccivora; assembly: GCA_009835225.1. Lineage (NCBI taxonomy): Eukaryota > Metazoa > Arthropoda > Insecta > Hemiptera > Aphididae > Aphis > Aphis craccivora. Next base: position 164,705 of record VUJU01000087.1, on the reverse strand, counting down.
ATTTTTTGATTAATTTATAGACAACTGAAATTCAATTTTTTTAAGTATTTTTTTATAAAATATCGATAAAAAAATGTTGAGTGCACAAAAATACTTGAAAATGTAATTCTTATAAATTGTTCTTATTATAGTTTAAAAAAATCAAAAATCGTCACAGTTTTTTTTATAAACGTTTAAAATTCAAATTTTTCAAAATTTATTGAAATCGATAAAATTTTAAAGTAATTTTGTAATTGAAAATTCATGAAATATTTTGTATTTATATCTAAGTTTTCTCGAGCGGCATAATAGAAAAAATTTTATGAGCGTCTGAATTTTAAATTTTTACAAAATCGTGTAACGATAACGATTCATCATTTGTTATTATTCAAGAACTATAAATCGTTAATACTTGAAAATATCACCAGTTATTTAGATAGGCATATTTTACATAATTCAATTTTCTAAATATTTTGTTTATAGGCATTTAAAATATTGGTTTTTGTTTAATTTTTTTGTATAAATACTGGTAACATTTTTTGGTTAAGCCAAAATACTTGGAAATTTAATACAAAGTTCCTCATGAACTATTCTTATAGTGATTTCAAAAATTAAGAGAATGCTTTGGCGCAATTTTTTTTTTTTTTATTGGTGTTTTAAGTTCAAATATTGACAAAATTCACCAAAATCATGAATATTTGCAAATTATTATTGTAGTTAAAAATTTATAAAATTTTTTGTAAAAATAGCTAAGAATTCAAATTTGAATACAAGATTTTGCATGAGTTTGGCTTACAATAATTATAAAAGAAGTTGAACGTTGGCCATTTAAGAAAATGTTATATAAGTTTAAAAAACAACATAATAAAATCGAAAATTAATATTCTTTAAATAATTCGAAAAAATCATTATATCCTGAAACTTATATACCATATTACCATATATAACCTTTTTTTGTAAACGTTAACTATTAAAGGTATCTATGATTATTCGTTATTGAATTGCACAGTAATCAAAAATTTGTCTTTTTTCACTAATCCGTATATTTTTATAACTATTGTCTATTAGTTAAAAGTACTGACAATTTTAATTTTTGACCTCCAGTCTATCGAATAGATCCACTTTTCTACCAGTAAAGATGATTTAGTTGAACTAGTTTGTAACATATTTTATGCTCCAAAAGGTATAAGTAAATACACACCAAATAAACGGCAATGTAAATTTAACGGATGTCGTTTCTCGGCCATTTGACAAAATAACAGTAAGTACATCACACTTATACCTAATAATATTATAATAATATCGTGTCTATAGTGACGTTCGGCGATGGGTTACCGTCACATATTCCCCTGGTATAAAATCTAACAGCCAAATGTATTTCTATTGTTCGTCGATTTTCGTAGCACATTTTTTTTCGGATCGTACTCGGTACCAATATGCAGAAACCGACGCTGGCCGACGCCGACCGACTCTTTTGTACACATTTGATGACATATTTCTATACAATATTTATTCCGTCCATATCAAAACCTAATAATTGGCCCTAACGCGTATGGTAATAATAATTGTACGTAGGACAATTAACTCGATTGTTATATTAATTATGATTAATTAATTATTGACCTCACGCTCAAAATCAATCGTTTGTCGATTTTAATGGAATATTATCGACGCGCGTACTGTGCCTATAATCTTATTTATAAATTAGTAATCATTCGACGAATAAATAATATTGAATTAAACAAACACGCCAATTAATTATTGGATGATGAGGACATAGTCAGTAAGTAATACCGGTATGCCGCACGGATGAACTATTATTATTGTTCAGGTACCGGAAAAAATATGGTTAGAAAGTTGGAAAGGCGATAATTACCTAAAAATTAACAGATGAAACACTGTCGAGGAGAGTGTGTCTGCGATGAAGAAATTGTATTTGTATTTTTCAAAATCCGACGTTAAAACGAGTAAAACAATATCTTCTAAATTGTAATAATATTAGAAAAACCACGTAAATCGGGGAATTCATATTGCTCTACTCCGCGGTAACGTAATCGAAATACTTAGAGCCCTACGTCACAGATAAGTGTCTTCGTTTGTCGTGAGTAATAAATAAACGTCCAATTTCGAAAATGATTATTATTGCTCTAACGCGTTTACAGTAACGGTCTGGTTTTTGGTGAGTGCGATTTGAGTGCATTTTTGCAACGGTTTTAAACAAAACTACTGTTTGGGCGGTTGAGAACAACGCTGTTTAGCGTGAGGACGGTGGTGAATCAGGACACTGACAGACAATGAAAATGTGATACATTGGTTGCAATATTGAGTCCCGAGCTACCAGGGTCCCATGCCGAAACGACGCTGTTCTCGGCGTGCTGCCGCCCCGAACACGGGCAACAAATCGAAATGAGAAAATCAGAAAAAGATCGCTACGACGTATATTATAATAATGATGTAATGATCATGTTATTATAATATTGCTGGGTGCCTGGGTATAACCCATCGATCGAGTACCTCCGTCGTCTTACCACCCTATTACGTGTTTACGCTACTTTTACTCGTATTATTATCATTATTAGCTTCTTTTTTTTTTATCAATTGCGATCATTGTTTTGAGATATTTTTCGCTCCTATTCGACACGGCAAGAGACTACAGCTGTGCAATATTATGAACACAGATCGGAGTATTATGGTATTGTACCGATACAGTGTATTGCTCGGCGATCCTCCAGTTATCCTTACGTACACCGTTCGACGTCGGGACACCGTACTATTTTACTTCCGGTTATACGATTTATTTGATCTATCTTCGCCCGCGGACATTTTGGTCTTCTCGGTATATCCATTCACAATGACGTATATTATGAACAAGAGTCCCATTGTTCGTCTTATAATAATTTTAATTTTAACATTGTACTCGTATAATATATCGTCAATATAAATATTAACACTCGTATATCCGATAATAATACCGATTGCTTGATTGTGTGTTAGACAGTCACGGAGGGCATTATATTTATTTATTATTAATTTGAGTTTTATTATGTCCATTTATAATGTAACTGTATGAGTAATTAATCCAAAAATCTCTACACTGCATATATAAATAATAATATAATAATAAGGTATTTTATTAGTGCTTATCTAAAAAAAAAAAATGTGTTCAATAATTACCTATGTCAAATATTAATTTATAAAGCTAAAAAGTGACAAAGGTTATCGCAGGTAAAATTTGGTACTTAATTAATGGCGGAATTGAAAAAATAAGATTTAATAGGCATAAAAAACGGGTGTAGTCAATTTCCACTATATAAATATATTATAATCGTACATGTTTCGATGTTTGAGTAATATATATGTATTAAACTATGAGAATCTAAAGACATGGCATATTCCGTTTATAGATTCTATAAGTGGTTATTTCACTCAGCTACTAAGTATTATTTACACGGTTCTAATGTATGTTACTATACATCAGTATTAACTTAAAAGCTATACCTTAAAATAATAATACATATTATACATAATATATTAATATTATAATAATTATAATATTTTTGCCAAAAATATAATTTAGTATGTATATTCGTGTTACAACTAAAAGTCATATTATTATAAAAAAAAAAAGTTAGTCAGTTCAAAAAAATATTATTTTGAAAGTATAAGTATGAATTAAAACTAAAAACTGATGTTGCATTGATTGCCAGATTAGTTGGAATGCGCTTTACGATTCTCGGTTACCTACCTAAATGAAGATGAAAAAAATTGGAAATAATATTTTTTTATTTAAAAAAAGGTTAACTTACATAGGTTTTGTAATATAATTGACTGTTTTGATACCTACAGGTTTTGTATGCAACTAATTATATATAAATTATGTTCTTGATATCAATTTATTATTAATTATTATACTGGTCCAAAATAACTTGAATTTGATTTGTCCGTTCACTTGTTTGAGAAGTCATTCGATTAGGTTTATGTAAACTCCATAGTTTTATGTAGCTACGTTTTTGTTTGAATTTCGATGAGAACTTTAATAAAGTTGAAAATTTGAGGATGTGAGTGATAAAACTCTGAATTCAATCTACTGTGAAATTATTCACAGGCATTCGTTTAAGTGTACACGATAATGATGCAATTGCCCAAATATGTGATGGAAATAATGAATTATTGTCTACATTCAGTCAAAATATAGTCGGCAAATATTTGAAATTTACTATTGGCTGACATTATTGATATATAATCATCAACAAAGCATAAGCCTACTTCATTAGGATTTAAAAATATTATTTAACCATTGGCCTTCAGATGTTTTATTATTTTTATACGCGTTACATAATCCTAAATTTTGTATTTTTCTGTACCAAGACTTCGTAAAATGAAAACGACATTCAAAAATATTGACAATATTTCAAACTTTCGTAATGTGGCATGAATCGATTCATATTGATATCAGAGCAACATTTTCACATTCATAAGCCAATAAATATAAAAAAAAAAATGTGTGTATGTTTGTTTGTTCTGATAATAGCGTAAATACAAATGGAACGTACCTAATGATTATTAAAATATTCATGTAAGTAAAAAGTTGAGTAAATAATTTCGGATAGATAATCTTTCATAGATAGACATATAATGTCTTATCAAGATAATATATTGTTTCACTTTTACTTAAGATATCAATATTTGTTTGACTTTGACAAGAAAATATAATTATATTTTTATCAAAATTATTTGATAAAATAAATGGTTCTCCTTTATATGTTTTAATATCCGTAGTTAACATCATTGTATGAACTTCATTCAGATATTTTAACAAAATGTTCCTCTTAGAATTACGTCTTATTTCATAAATGTTCTTGGTGGTAGTGTGATACAAACATTGGAAACTATTGGAGTTTTTGTATTGTATTTCTTATAATTTTGGCTGGTTTTTCGTATGGTGTTTCTTTAGATTTTATTTTACATATTGGTTCAATTTATAAACGTATAAGTGCGTTTAACTTTCATCACGGACGATTGACATATTTTCACCACTTGTAAATAATTTTATAAAACTTTTTTTTTTTTTTTTGAATCACCAACAACTAATTATGTTCGTAATTTTTATTTTATGCGCAAAATAAAAAATAAGACTATTGTATTCTAAAATATCTTCCCAACGATTAATTTTTATTATTTTAACTTCCATAACCCGAAAAAACTACTCACAAAAAATGCACTGCATGAGATAATATGAACTATGACGGGGAAATGGAAACACTAAATAATAAATTGATATACTTATATTGTATGTATTATTATTACGTCTAAATGTAATAATAATTAATATGACTAACGCGATGTAACGCGATTACAGCGAAGAATCGAACGTCAAACTTGGATATGATTACCAGATAAGGTGAGGAATAATTAGAAATTCCAAAAAATTATTATCATTCTAATCTGTTGAATTATATTACCTACTATTCGTTAGTGTAGACTATTCGATGATAGTACTTATCTTATAATAATCCATTTTGAATCAACTTTAATATTCACAGCATTAACATAGACATCTTATTTCTTAGAAAAAAAAAATTAAAATTAAAATACATTAACGTTTTTCGTAGTAAATGGCAACGATAAACATTTTATAATACGAGTATATTATACTACTATAATTGAAATTATTTACTAAAATAAATAAATAAATTTTTTTTTAGCGATTAAAATCTCAATGCTTTTAGCTATTCTTGAATTTCCTCATCACCATCACCACTATCTATTCCAATTACGTCGCGTCTCCTAATCCGTTTTCATTATTGATTTCTTCTTAAACAATAATTATACCTACTTATAAAGTTATAAAGAACAATAATCATCAAATGTATTGATTACCTAATTAAATAGTATGAAACTATACATAAACGTAGTATAATACGTAAAAAGTATGTATAGTGTTAAATTGAATGTATACATTTTAAATAATACCTACTAAATAAATTATAGATAACAATCAAAACTCAAAGTTATTAAAATTTAATTTAAAAAAAAAAATAATGATACACTGATATATACCTAATTATTTTAATGTAGTAGTATCTACTAAGTTAAAAATGTATCATAATAATTAATAATATGAATAATATGAATTTTTATAATCCAATAATACAAAAAACATTAAAAACATACAAATCATTAAATAGATAATAGGTTAGGTACCTACTTATATTCATATAATGCATTATTTAATATTTAAAAACAACATATTATATTATATTTATAACAATATTATTTAATTATTTCGTGTATTGTAAGTGTTATAAATTATAATAAAGTAAGTCAATTTTAATAATTTTTTGAAGAATTAATAACCCACCAAATGTCAATAATTTTGATATAGTATTTTTAACAGCAAAAAAAAAAAATTATGTTTTTCAATTTTAATTTCTTATTCAGTATTCAAAGTTAAATTTTTAAAAATAATTTATAGTAAATATACCTACGATAAATCAATAAAAAGTTATTTTTAAATGCTATTTTCTTGTTTCAAAATTCTTATAAATTTATTGATAAATAAATACATTTTATGAATTAGTTTATTGCCAAACACGTTCAAACTGAAGATGATGATGTTGCCCAACATTCTCTTTGATGTACGCTCAAATATCGCTTTTTCGGCAAATAGTTGAATACTGCACTCACTCACATAATACGTGTAGTCGTGTAGATAATACGTAAACATGTTCGATAACTATGCTCATCCCATTATGGGATATAAATGGTATAACTAGTTTGATGTACCTATGATTAATATTTAAAAAAAATTACAATTACCTACTTGGATTTTTATTAATTTAACTTACCAAGCTATTTAAAAATATCACCCTTTTCTAAATGATAAGCGGAAGTGTTATAATTTTTCAATTAAAAACATTTAAAAGTTTTATATTAATTTCTGAAGATTTGAATATTTATTAAAAATAATTAAAACTCTAGTCAAAAACCTACACACTTTCTTAATTTTTGATAGCAATCTGTGTAAACTAACTGTAATACAGCATATTTTATAAATATTATTGGCATTAAAATCCTACAATTTACATAACAAGGAGTGTTAATTTTAACACTTATTAATGTTTATTTGATTAACGCATATATTCATAGACTTACATTTTGAATACAAGAAATGCAAAAAAAAAAACTCTATACAAGCTACCACTTCCCGATTATCAGTTCTCATATAAAAGTTATAGTATTAATTATACCTATTATATCTTTTCTTTTTTAATCAAAGCAATATAATTTAATCACTGTTTGAATTATGAAATTTGTAATTATAATAATTGGATGATAAATAAAATAAATCTATAATGACATAAAAATAACACATAAACCAAATAACACATATAATTAAATTTTATAACATAACGAAATAATCTATAGCCTATTTGTGAAACAGTTATATTTGGTCTGCAGTGATCAGCATAACATACTTTTATATATTTTGCTCTTAAATTATTATTTTATTATGATTGAATAAGTGTATAATAAAATGTTATGTTATTTTTATGTTGGTTTAAAACTATGCCTATAATAACTTAAAATATAATTTATTTTTTTTTTAACTTTTTTGTGTTTTTGAGTTTATAATTTCGATGAAACTGGAGTAACTGAACAGAACAATATATTATAAAATTGGAGGTAAAACAATTACGTATAATATAATTTAAAATTTTGACCAAATATAGTAAATAAAAATCAATGCCAAGAATATAAAATGCAGTCTACTCATGTATTATTTATGTATTTAAAATAAATTATTGCCATTTTTAACTAACCATTTTAAAAAATTAATCAAATAAAAATTTCATAGTTTTATTAATAAAAATCGTGTTGTTAAAAATAGGTAGCTAATTTGCAAAAAAAAAAAACATTAATAATATTAATAACATGTAGGTACATTATATAATTTTGTAACTGAAGTTATTAATCATACAATCGAGATCGCGTTTTTATAATAATAGTCTATAATATAATATTTCAGTGTTTTTAATATTAATTTTTGAGAATATTTTAATTTATAAGACACAAATTGAAGGATTTTAATTTAAGACATTCAAAAATTAAACAAAAAAAAAATAATCATGAAATTTCATTGATTATACATAATTTTTGACCATTAAATCGTTAAAAATAAATTAATACGTATAAGCGATAAATTATTATAATTGATTTTTATAGACAATTGTATTAGAGTTTAATAATTAGACATTCTGAAAATGGCTTAAAGATTTAAACTTTTCTTATAATATAATCAAAATCAAAAAATATTGCAAACAAATTTCTTAATTACGAATAGTAATAATTACTTATATCTAATTAAATTAATAATAATGAGCAATCTAAAAGTTTTATAAAGCATATAATAGCTATGAATTTATGACATGTAAATTTCAGAATATATTCTTAATGATCAGAACATTTTCTCGCATGAAAAAATTGATGTATAAACTTATATCTTATAAATATTAATATCAACTGCCCAAAATTGAATTTTGTACATTTTTCAATTTGTTCGGTATTTAATTTTTATTCCGATTACAAATAATTTTAAAAATATTTCTTATTCCAATTGTTCTATATACCAATTTAATACAGAAAAAACCTACAAGACCTCAAAAATCTAGGCATTATTTAAATGGGTATATTATAACTCTAAAAGTACCCTATTTTCGATTACCGCCACCAAAAATTTCAGTTTCTATATTTTGGTAACCAATTGGTAATGATTTTTAAAATAACAAAAATAATTAGGTAAATTATATAGTTTTTATGTACAACTAAACTTTATGTATTTAATTTTATAAAATTTTTAATTAAATATTAAAAAAACAAAGTGATTGTTTCACCGACGACTTTATGAACGAGTATCCGATCGATGAAAGACTACAAAAGTTTGCTGATTATTTTGTGGAAACATATATTTCTAAAAATTGTATTTATCCTCCAAAACTTTGGGCATTTGCATCTTCAGAACTTATATTATATTGCCAAATAAGCAGCGTCGGTGAACAAGAAACCCCGCGAACCAAATTTTAAGACGACAAAAAAAACCAGAATTTAATTGACCAGTATAAAAGGGGAGAAATATGCCAATATACATTTGTTACGTTTGTTTTTTGTAAAATCATGTATTTAATTAAAAATGCATTACCTAATTATTTTTGTTATTTTAAAAATCATTACCAAGGGGTTACCAAAATATAGAAACTGAAATTTTGTGGTGACGGTAAAAGGAAATATATATTCTTGTACTAGCGGTAAACGGAAAGGTCGATTTTGGCGGAAAAGTAGATCACCCGTATACAGACCATCGTAAATAGTGAACGATAGATATGTTTATATTTCATATACGCTTCTATAGGAGAGACAAAGATAACAAATCTGGGTGTGGTACCTACATTCTTAACCAAATGACTACTACAATGGCGAATGTTATAATAGGTTTATAATATTTTCTGACATTTAATTTAATTACAAATTGTACTTTGATAAGCTTTGATGTTTCAAAAATAATTTAACTATGCCTGTGGTACACAAAATAATAAATTATAAGTGGTTTTAAATTATATATAAAGCTCAATAAATTGGAACTATGTATATAATTAAGAATTTCATTAAATTAAAATCGTATTAACGTATTTTAAATCATCATATTTAATGTTTAGAATGTTTAAATAAATCGTTTATGAAAAATTATGATTTATAATTGGTTATTTAATATTTTATCATAGTAATATTGTTTTTATTTTATAGTCTGCATAGAAAATCGAGGAAATATGGTTCATCGCGGGCGTCAAAGAAAATATAATGAAAACTCATTTTTTCGTAGAATTTTAATAACAATGGTATGTAAATAATACAATTTTATGGTTAAAAGTAATTAAGTTATATTGTTGAAAAAAGTATTCTGTATGTATATTTACAGACGTATAGTTTGTCATTTGCATAGAAATATTTTTTGACAAAAGAAGTTTAAAAAAAAAAACACTGAAATATTGAAACACTTAAGAAATTATAACACAAATATTATTAAATAAATACTTTATTTTTATCAACGCTATAAATTAAATGTAAATTTATATGTTTTTTTTAAAAATGAATTAAGTTTTCTCAACATGTACCTAATAATGTTGCATATTTTTGAATAAGTACTTAAGGTTTACATATTATTGTAAAAAAATAATTAAATTATATATCTCATTTCATTTTTATTTTAAACTTATAAAATATTTAATTTTTATATTAAATAAATCATAAATACCTATCTATATATTATTTAGAATTAAATATTTAAAATTTAAAATGCGTTCATTCAATCACTTTTATCAGAAAATGCCATAAGGGTAATACTGTGTTCCATGAATTTTTTTCTCGAGATCTTCTATATAATTCTTATTATTTATACTATGCATATAGGTTATAGAGTTATCCAAAATGCATATAATAATAATTAGTAAGCATCCAGTAAGTTTTTTTTTTTGGTGAGGGACTGAGTTAATAAAAAATATATTTATAATCTTCAATCGGTAAAACATTTAGACCATTTTCTTTTACTGTAAATTTTATTTCGTTGTACAAATTAAAAATTTTCACCCTCTTATTAATTTGAGTAGGTAAATATAATTTTCTGGCCGAAAGTATTTTTCTATATATTTTTTTATGTAGATAGACATCAAATTTAAAATAAATTAAAATTAAAAATCATTATGATAAAATATAGTAAAATATATTTTTTTTAATTTAGCGTAACATAATAAACAGATAAATCATTTTGATAATTGAAATGTAATTTAATAATATTATGTAGAAAAATTAAACTTTATTCTAATTTCTTATTCAAAAAGATGTACCTAAATAAAGAATTTTTTTTTTTTTTTGAGGATAATGGTTCCGGTATAATAATCCTATTATATTACAATTGATTTTATCGTTTAATTGGAGGTAAAAAAAAAAATACTAATTGAAAATAATGACATAGGTTTTCAATTAAGTATTTATACCTATCAAACAACTTTATGGTAAATTAGGAACTTGAATTATAATAAACCAAGGTTTTTTTAATCATATAATTCTCAATTTTTAATATTAGAGAAAAGTTAGATTAAAAATATTATTATTTATTTCCATAATATTTTTTGTTTTATTTTAATTTTTACTTTAATTATTATTATCAAGGTTAAAAAATCACCAATGTAATCATATTAATTATTAAACTTATAAATAAAAATGTTCTTTTTGTTCAAATGTCTACTGTATTTTAAATTCTGAGGTGGGCAATGAATAGCGAATTGATTTTACAATGATGTGTTTTTTTACTGTCTGACATCATCTTTTGAAGTATAAAAAATCTTTAGATTTTCCGCTTTAATATATTTTCTGGTAGGAAAGCGAATCTAGTTTGTATGATGATAAAAAATTCCCGATGCTTTTATTATTAAGTTGGATAAATATAAAAAAAACCCGTTTTCAATTTTTTTTTTATTACTGCAATACAAAAACGAATGAATAACTGTACCTAGATACTTTAAATTTCCACTAAATGTTATTAGCATTAAATTAAATACTTACACACGGTATAATTTTCAAAATATTTTTAACTCTTTATGAATAATATATATACGATTGAGATTTGAGATTTGTTTTTCAAAAGTTATCGATAAAAAATTGTTACTCTATCAAAAAGCTTAAAAACTTATTACAATATCTCTCACAAATTTGTACTACAGTTTTTTAATAATATTAAAGATATATATATAACATAGTTTTTCAATAAATAGCAAATATTTAAATAACTCATAACAATTTGTAAATTAGTTAGTAGTTAAAAATGCTGTTGAATATTTATAATTAAGGCTGACAATTTAATAAAAAATTTTTCACGAGTATTGTACGATTATATGAAAACAATAAAAACTAAAGGATGCTGTATAAGCCCGCCTTTATATATATGTGTGTGTGTATAGAAATTTAAAGTTCAAATTTGAACAAAACTAAATATTTTAACGAAAACTTACAATTTTAATTACTTTGTTGTTATCAAAAATATTATTCGTGGGTACTTGTAACTTTTAACGTACATATTATATTATTGTATTTTGCACATACAATAACGATTAAATTAATTTTAAACTTTTGCCTATTTATAATAGCTAATAAATCAAGAACATATTTTATATACACACCGTTCTTCGCTAAGGCGATAGTGACTTATAAGTTAATAACAGTAATAAAATATATAAATATAATTTTTTGAAAAAATGAAATCAACTATAAAACAATACCAATAAATTAACTATATTATATATATCTCGAAATATACTTAGTAATAAAGGCTGTCAGTCGCTCACAATAGTTTTTCGTCGATAAATCGTTGAATTCAAATTTAACGTTTACATTACAATGACCGAATGACAACAGTGACGAAATTTACTCGACGCCTATATATATATATACTGTAACTACAACAAAGTTTAGTTACCTTATTTTCAAAATAATCATTGTAACATTCTTACACGAACTCAAATCGTATAACATAGTAAAAATGTATTTTGTTTTTGACAGATATTCGCAACGGTGTCGCGTGCTAACGATTCGTTGAAAATGGAGAATTACGCGATGGTGTGCTCGGAGTTCCTGGAATGCCAGAAATGTGCGAAACACGCTCTGTGCAGTTGGTCGCTGGACCAGCAGCGGTGTCTGATCACGCCGCTCAACCTGGGGAACTTGACGGTGAACGTCGAGGGGCACTGTCCGCAGTTCACGGTGCCCAAAAAATCGGTGCTCAGGGACGAACTGTTCTCGTACACGGTGGTGGTGTCGAACGACAAGAACGACTTCGTGCGGTATCTACAAGACCGGAAGATCACGTGCCATCTGGACGACGAGAGGCTGGCAGGATACGTGCTGAACGACGAGATCAAGTGCAACACGAAGAGGCTGGCCGCGCAGAGGGACAAGCGGTTCAAGGCGCTGATGATCTACCACTATTACATCACCATCGACGACGGCATCATACTGCGGTACAACAACGATTCGGACAACTACTTCGTGTACTACGACCACGAGTGCAACGGCACCACCCGGGACGACGAGTGCGTGACGTGCGCGTGGAACGAGTACGGTTACAAGAACTACTACAAACGGTGTTCGGCGAAAAACCGGTGCGTGGGCCGGTACGAGTACTACGCCAAGTGGCACGTCGGTAACTACACGGCGGTGATGGACCACGCGGACGGCGGCGGCGGCGTGAGGCTGGAGTGCTCGGACGCCGAGATCCGGTCCGTGGACCCGATGACCGCCCCGTGGCTGGGCGGCACCACCGTCCGGTTCACCGTGGTCAACCATCACGTGATGGCCGAGGACAAGGAGGTGTCGGTGACGGTGGCCGGCCGCGAGTGTTCCGAACCGAAGATGTGGCAGCTGCCGGACGACACGCGACTCACGGCCGTCTCGTGCACCGTGATGCCGGCCGCCGCCACGGACCGGCACCGCAACCACGAGGGCCCCATCCGGTTGCAGTACACCGGCGACCCGCCAAAGGTGACCGTCACGTCCGCGCTGGTCGTAGGGCTCGTCGATCCCGTCATCACCGACATGAGCCCCAGGTGCGGGTCCGCGGCCGGCGGCACCGTGTTGCGCATCGGCGGCCGGTTCCTGGACGCGGGCACCACGCTCCGCGTGTCCGTCGGCGACTACGCCACCTGTCAACCGATCGCCCTGTTCCCCGACCAGTTGCTGTGCGTCACCGGGCCGGCCGCCGTGACCGGTCCCACCGCGGCCCGCGTCAACGTCGTTTTCGACGGCCAGCTGAGCAAGTACGTCGGTGACGGGTCGGTGGTGTTCACGTACGCTGCCGTACCGGCCCTGGACCCCGGCCAGTCGCTCCAGGGCATCGCTTCGGGCGGCACGGCGGTCCAGCTGCGCGGCCGTCACTTCTCCTGTCTGCGGTACGCCATGCTGTTCGTGCACCACGGTGAAAGGTTGCACTACACCAGTTGCCGGCTGGTCAACGACACGCTGGCCGTGTGCCGAGCGCCCAAACTCCCGTACAGTCAAGTGGACTCGGCCTCGTCCTTGAAGTACGGGCTGCGCGTCCAGGACCCCGAGTACCAGGAGATGGACCTGTCGCCGCCCCGGGACCCGCACGGTTACAGCTTGCACCCGGACCCGGTCCTGCTGGACTTCACCACCGACGGCCACGACGTGACCATAAACGGCCGGGACCTGGACCGCGGTTACCGGTCCCAAGACGACCTAATCGTCCGGTTCCGCGGTTCCGGCGGCGTGTGCAACGTCACGTTCACCGACCACCGGCGGATTGTGTGCACGCCGTCCAACCCGTCCGTGGCCGACCTGGACACCGTGCCCGGCGTGATCGTCACCATCGGCGACACGTTCGCGTACGTGGTGAAACGCAAGACGGACGGCCGTAACCGCGGCCGGAACCGCGGACCGCCCGACAACGTGGTCACCGGCGTCAAGATCGTCTGTCTGATAGCCATCGCCATCGCGTGCGTGGCCGTTTACCGCACCAAGGCCAAACACCGCGTCGGCGCCACAGCGGCGGCCGCGGTGGCCGTGTCCAGCAACTGTCGCAACCTAACCGCCGCCACCACCACCTCCGCCGCCAACACGAGGGCGACGGTCGGATATCGTACCAACTGATCGGCGTGTGGCCGGCTCCGGACGACGACCGGTACGACAAACGTGACGATATATTATCGCGATTCGTATACGGTTGGCCATCGTGTGTGTACCACTTCCGGTCGTGCGTTCTACCGCCGCGCCAGGGACCCGCAAATCGGTTTCGGATGTTCCGTCGTCTCGGGGCCTCAAACATAAACATTTCATTATATTATTATTGACCACTGTGTTATTGATATTGACTTATGTTATTTATATGATTCGATGGTCATTACAATACACAGTTTGATTTATATTATTTTCCTGATTTTTTTTTTTTTTTTGCAATCTTTGTCATCGTCCCCGTTGTGTACCTACGCAGGTCCGTTTCGAAATAAAGACATAGCTGCTGTTATTGTTGCTGTATTATCGTACATCGCAAACGTGATTTTATACGCACAATGCGAATTAGTACGCACCTATCTCTACCTAAACGGGCATTATATAGGTACCTTTCCACGAACTAAGAAGGTACGGCGTTCGAATAATGTGTGCATACCAACGTTGATTTTATTTGAAAGCGAATCAATCCGATTTTATATTAAACGTTAGTTTGTACTAGTATTTGGAATTTCAGAACGTTATTGTTATATCCGCCCATTTGCCACTTAATTGTGTCTCGTCCTAATGTATATTTGAGTGTCAACTAAGTAGCCGAAAACGTGTTTTTTATCCATCAATAGTCGGGTATAATGCCATAATGGGCTATTGATAACTCCCCCCCGTCTGGTCTGGGATCTAATCGCGCCTGGGCGCCTCAAGTCGGCTATCGCGCTAACTTGATACGATCGTGATGGTCATTCGAGCGTCGAGGTATGAAGTATGCACACCTAAAATATTACTCTCAGTGAAAATGTTTCATTTTTTTATAGAAAAATGTCATATTATTTTTAATTTTTAACCGTCATACAATTGTCAACAAACAGATCTGCTGCTGCCGGATGAAATAAATAGATTACAAGAAAGTAAGTAAAAAAAAAAAATATATTAATAATTATTTTTTTTTACATATATTTAATCTTTAAATATAAAATTATTACATCCTATAACCTCACAGTTATATATTATTTTATTGTTAAATACATTATAAACACCTCCAGAGTAGAAAATATTTTAGCAAATATAATAACTAAACAACTATAATATTAGGGAATTAAAATCATCTATAGTCAATGTTGTTATCATTTCTTACTCATATAATAAAAGTATTTGACATTAGGGTTTAGCCACAGATATATTATCAAATATTAAGATACATTATTACATTATGCATTTATAATATAACAATAAATTTAAACTGATAAAGTGATATTAAACAAAAACATTGACTACCACGCGTATGGCGTTTGGCGTCATAATCATAATGAGTCAGACATAATCGGTTAGCTATCTAGTTATTGACTTATTGTACATATCTGTGGGTGGGAGCGACCCATTTAATCGCTTTTATAAAACCGCCGCTGATGTCTTACGTACTTCCAAGGTATATGGGGTGCTCAACTTGCTGTTCTCGTTTCATTTAAATAAGGTTTGGGTCTTATTTATAAAATCAAAATGTATTTATTAATTATTATTATTATTATTATAAATTTAAATTTATTGGCATAATTGTTTAAAAAATAATAATAATAAAAAATTTATGAAATCATATAAAATGTATTTATAAGCATTGTGACTTATGAGTCATAGTATTTATACCGTAGCTCGCGAATATTGTTATGTTGATCACTCCTGGTACATCCCTTCCAGTCACCAGACAGGCAATCTACTGCAGTATAATATAATACAATATAATACATAATATAATAGTAATAAATATTACTGCATATTGTCTGTAAACTGAATTTTAAAAATAATAGCTATTTTAATACACAATAATAATTATTAATTAATAATATTCATCTTCCAAAATTATTTTACAAATTGGCAACCGACTACCATAGATTTCCAAATAATAGATTTTTAAAATTTTAAATAAATTTAGTGCTTTGTCGAGATAATAATTTTAATACATCATATCTAAAATGTAATAAGTAATAAATTAAAAAATATTATTACTAATAATATGCTATACAATTTATATACTTGTGGTATACAGTGGTCAGTGAGATGCAATATTTTGATTTTGAACAGTTATGTATAATATTGTAGTATTATATAAAAATATGGTAATAAGCTATAGGTAATAATCCGTCTAAATAATCGAATACCTATTTTTTAAAAAAAGACTTGCTAACTGTTCGAGATATGTATGAGCATAGTTTGAACTAATCTTTAAAGCTTAAGTTTTACTATTGACAGAAAGATATATTATTATAGTTACCGACAAAATAAGTAAAAAAATTTAAATGTTATCATAACAATTATCAGATTTAAATTAGTGGATTACTCCGACAAAAAAAAATTTATTTCATAAGAATAAAATATTTTTTTGAAAAACACCAATTTTATAAGTAATTGTTCATATTATATTTTGTCTTGGTAATTGTTTTAATAATTTAAATAATATCTTTATAATATTATTGTACTTATATAATAACTTAAAAATGCATGAGTAATGACTTAAATAGTTGTAGGTGTACAATTATTATTTAACTGTATAATGTTTAGGTACTTATGTCTTATACACACATTATACTTACAAAAAATATAATATTATTAAATCTTAACGTAAAAGAGTTCTCACACAACTTAAAATTCTATAATTTATTACTAGCGGAAAAAAGACTGACGTTTTTTTTCTTATTTGGTGGCAAATGAAATGTTCATTGTTGGTGGAACCGACGACACCCCGCTTACACACTGCGAAAAAGGTCTGGACACATCCATGATTGTTAATATTACTTTTTAAAGAAATACTTGCACAAACCATTTTAAATACTTTCAAAGTATCTAGATTTAAAATAAAATAATACTTAACTTTCAATAACTTTTCTTTTTTTAATTGATATATTTTATGTTTAACTCAATTATTACAGTTTAGACAGTTTAGTCTATACTCTATGTCTCTATAGTTTTTATTATGTAAATATAAAATATCAAGAATTTGCAAGAAGTTTTATTCTTATTTATACTTATATTATTTCACATTTTTAGATGATCATTTTCAAAAGGTTATTCTAACTAATCAATCAATTCAAAATACATGTATGCCATCTACGAGTTACAACTATATTATAACCCATTTACTGCACATTCAAATTGTAAATACTCTAGCTTAATTACTTCATTTTGAATTCCGTCACATGGATAATTGTTTATTGGTGGTAACTAGGATTCGCTAAAACGTAGATAATTTAATAAGTACACAGTACTTCAGTACTGCATACTAGTATTATACAGTATTGAGTATACTACTATACGAGTGAAATAATTTATAATATTATATTATGTTTGTAATATTAAATTCTCCAAATTAAATTATACTGATGCAAAAAGATTGCAATGATTGCATATTAATTATATATACTATTATAAATAGTATGATGTGATCAATGAATCAGCGTGTTTGTGTAAATAATAATCATTTGAGAATACGTCATTAACGTATTGTGGCGTTACACTGATAAGAACATAATTTGACTCCAAACGTTCCTAAGTCTTTAATTAGTTAAAATTAAAAATTATCGATTGTTAACTGTGAATTTTGTCCAATCAATATTTTGTGTGTGTAATGAACATACAACTAATAAAAATTACTAATAAATATCGTTATTGAATATTTTCAGTTACTTATGTGTGTGTGTGTTTTTATTAATTTTTTAATAATTAAAAAGTATTATGAAAGTAAGTGAATGAAAAAATAATTGACTATATATACTTCTAACGGACGGTTAGGCCTAAAATTATTTTAACTAGTATTTTTTATTTTTAATCTTATACATTAAAATAACATTTTTTAATTTTGTCTATTATAAATAAAATATTATAACATTTCAGATTTTTAGGTTTATATTAATTTAGTCATCAAACAAATTAAAAACTATTTAAAGTGTATGGTACCTATGCTAATATCTACATTTGTAATAATTTTTATAACATTCAAAAATAAAAAACTTAACTTAAAAATCACTATACCAAAGTAATGTGTAAATTATATTAGTAAAAAAATGTAAGCCTCAATATGTATCGTAAAGCATACAATGACTCATTATTATCTCTTTATTTTTAATTTATCTTTATTTAAAGAGTACACACAATTTTTGTACTTTTCTTTTTAAATGTAGGTACTGATTTTTTAACTTAATAACACAATACAGGTTTAAAAAATTATATTTAGTTATAATATTCACACTTTTAGATTCTGAGCAACGATTTTATTATCATTGTTGATCATATACACCAAAATATATGAACTTTCTAAGTGTATACTTTTTTCTAACAAAAATAATGTTCTAGAAAGAGTGTTCATAAATATTATATTAAGCATATTTAAATTGTATTTTAAAGTGATTTTATGATTTTAAGAGCTAGAGCTAAGAGCACTATTATAATCGTTTAAAGACAAGCTTGGTACATAATAACATAGAACTTTTTAAATAAGTAAAAAGAAGTAAATATAAGTGTTTTTTGAAAATTATGTTAACAACTATAATGATTCTCGAGCTTTATTATCATTTTTTGAATCTGACAATTTTCTATTGTTTTCAAATCAAATATTACAACACTTCATCACAATAACTAACTACAATGAAACAATATATGATCTTTTGGCATAGGCGTGCTTACGGGTGTTACAGGACGACACCCGTGCAACACCTACGGGTTGTAAATAATTAGTTTTCACTAACAATTTTTATTTTTTCTTACTTACTATAGTTAGTTCTGTCAGTAGTTACAATTTACAAGACGTTGAACATTGTAATTGAAATTGACTTTTAAGTCCTAAAGACTATATTTTTTACTATGACTTGCTATAATACAATTATTTTTAATACCATTAAATGTATTTTTTATTTATTTTTAGTTATAACTTTTAGAAAAATTTGTTCTGTCTATATTTTTTTAATCAAAGCACAATATGTATTGACGTATCATATAAAATAAATTACATTTTTATATCAAAGAAATACATTTTCAAAACTGAAGAAAATGTGTTGTTATTATATGTGAACAGGGCTTGACAACGTTATAATAACGTTATGATGATAACGTTATTTTTGACAAAAAACGATTGTAATTTGTAAACGTATTTATAACGGAAAACGATAAACATAAATAATTAAATATTACAAAACAAAACGTAATGTTTAACGAAATATATAATATATCATTAAACAAAACATAACGCAAAACATTATTTATATATTATAGTATACCATTAAAAAAGATAATTAATTTAAAAATTTTTTAAAATTTAATATGTAGGTATTAATAGAATAATTGTATTGTCAATGGCTAATAATTGTGATTCACTAATGCTCTGTTACTTTGAAACAGGTATGTAAATGTGTTTAAAATTTAAATTTTGAAAAAAAAAGTTGGTAAGTGGGTACCGCTCTGCTGTACATTAGGTGCCGTATGGATCATTATTATATATTATAGGAGTGTTAAATTTAAATGCGTTTAAAATTTTTCCTATAATGACGCTTCGAGTTTTCTCTATAGATACTTGAAGGAAAACTTATGGAAAACTTAGTGTTGTATTTTTAATCCTTAGTTACAAACACAAACATTTTTATGATTTTTCAACTTCAAAATTACTTGCAAATTTTCGCGTTTTCGACAGATTTCGTAAAAATTAAAACTATAAACGCTTATAAAAAAAATTGTAACTAACGATTTTAAATTTTTTTTAGCTACAATAAGAACAACTCATAAGGAACCTTGTATTAAATTTTCAAAATTTTTTGGTCATCCAAAATTTTTTTATGGACACTTCAAAAAAATCGAAAATTTCAGTGGTCTATAAATAACTCAAAAAAATCAAATTTTTTTGAAAATTTGACTGTATATAGATAACACTGACATTTTTCATTGGTCGAAAACTGATTTTGCGTAAAAATTCCCGTTTTTCCTTAATTTTTTTTTTGGTTTTTCCCGGGGCTTTTGAAAACTATTGGGAATTTCAAAAGACGACTTCCCCAATGCACCAACTAGATTCACTTTACTATTGGAAACCACCCCCATAGTTTGAAATTGAAGCATTATATCGACACGTTCTCGTGTACACAAATACAAAAAAAAAACACACAACATTGTAAAATCAATACATTCATCGCTCCGCTCAGAATCTAAAACGCAAAAGTTGTAGAACTTTTTAAATCTGAATAACGATAAACTCAAAATTTGGTTAACGTTTCAAACCTTGGTACATACGCATAATTTGATTATATTATAATAGTGTTCTAAATACTATATATGCTTCGAATAGGTACTCCAAACAGTATAGTATATGTGAATTTTTCTTAAGCACATATAAATGAATAATATTCAGCAACACCTACCACCAAGCTCTGCGCACGTCTGTCTACTGATCTACATGACTACTCATCTTACTCATTACTCAAGCATACTATTGATATAACATTTGGCTTTTTGTAACATAATAATTTTCCTAACCAATGTATAATTATTAATTACATATATATAAGTATAATTGTATTAACAAAGAAAGCTAAATTTTATTAATTATCACCCAGTTCAATAAAATCGGCGAAATAAATCATTTGATATTATACATAATATTTTTTTTTACTTCATTTAATTTAACTACAAATTATATTATTCTTTTGATAGTGATTTTTATTATTTACGATAATCTTTGACACGGTATTTAGCTATAGTTATTTTAATTCAGAAAAATATAGTTATACTAGTAAGTACCTAATAATATTTAATTGTATTTGTATTTGATGTGCAGTATTTAACAACGTAATCGTTATCAACATGATAATAACTAAGTGAAGTATACTTAAATGTCCACGATATTGTTACTTATTTTCAAAAATGTCAACTGACCATTAAAGAAATTTAATAAAATAAAAAAAAAACTGTTTCAAGTTTAAACAATATTAAATATTAATTTTAACTTTTAATAGTTCTTAATCTTTTATTATTTGTATTATTACAATTAAGATTATAATATTGATTTAAATAACAGCGACATGTGTGGCCATTCGTTTACATATCTTATTTACAGTAATTTCTATTTATTACAATTTACAATTGATTTAAGTTAAGCCGTATAATTTAATTTTTTTTTTTAATCGATGATACTTATGTTTGATTTTACGTTTGATTAGTTAAAGTTATAACTTACAAGTTATAAGTAACTTAAAGCTTTAAATAATATACTACATCCCATTAAAATTAAAAACAGTTTTAAAATGTATTATGACAAATATGAGACACTTATAACGTTAATAAATAATGATTTATTTTTACTTAAATTTATATTAAACAATCTTTAGCAAACTTATAATTTAAAACTATGCAAATGTATTATAGATTATTTATACAATTAATGAAAAACGTTTAAAAAAAAAAAACAATAAAATGTATAATCATAAATAATTAACTGTTCATCAATCATAGTACAATGTACAATTAGTACATATACGTAATATACGATGTAATAAATTTTAAAAAATGAAAAAATATACTGTTTAATTTAACGAATTTATTGTTTACGAGTACCTAATACATAACAATATACTGATTATTTTTAGAGAATACTACATCTCTCAAGCAACATGGCTGATTCTACGGGATTAAGAAAAGAATTATGGAATCGTGCATTTGTTTATATAATACTTGCAATCACATTGGTACGTAAAAATCGATACAATTATCATAGCTTGTATTTAATATTATTTTTAAGTGTAATCGATACCGACAGTTTTTAAGGAGTTCAATAGAGGCTGCAGTTTATAAAATTCCTGCGAATGACTAAATATGTGTATATAGTAATATTGTAGTGTGCAACTACAGTTGCAGAACGTTCTACATGTGCATACACAATAATAATATATCAATGACACATTACGCAGATATTATAATTATTTTCTTTCTATATATTAAAACTAATCAGTATCAACCTTTTGTTTTTTTTATTGTATTAACTAGTATTTTAGTTTTCCAATACGATTTCTGAAAACATATATTATAGTTCATCTTGAAATTTACTTCAAAACAACTTTCTTGCATTTTTTTTCTTACTTGAATATTATTTAAATTGTTTAATTTTTAATACACAAAATGTCAAAATCATGTTTTATAGAAGAATACCATCGAATATGTTGTATGTTTTGTAAATTGAAATCGTTATAAAAATATAATTTTAAATAATTAAAAAAAATAATAACTAATTGGTTATCCTGTATATACATAATATTACATATGGATAATATATATAACATACCTACATATTAGGTTCGTTGACATCTCCTTTACACTTTAACTTAATTATTTGCTCAATTAATTTTAGATCAAATTACAACTTGAAATTAAAATAAACTTATTTTTACTATATGTATAATAGGTAAAAATATTTTGAGTATACGGCTTTTATCGGTCAATATTGATTATAATACACATAATATTTTCCATGGTACGCTGGAAAACAAAAAAAGTAATTTTTGGCACCCCAAAAGGTTTGCCACCCCTGTTATATAAACTATAAACTTCAAATTTTTCCACACCGAGTCACCAAGATAATTCAATTATTTTTTTTAATTTGCTCGAATCGAGTACTAGTATCTAGATTATAAAACAATAAAAGAAATCCAATTGCACAATGACTAAACTCTGCTGGTGTGCACGATGATTTCTGATGTGGATAAGCTTTTCGTGTTCCGTTTTATAAACTATTTCAAATAATATTTATATCAACCGCATATAATAATATATTTTGTAAATTATATATAATTATATATGTATACACTATAAACTACGAATATTCTTTACACTAATCAATCGTAATAGAATCATTTGTGATAGGATTTGATTTTTTTTCCCATACAAAAATACCGCTAAATATTATTTTGTTTAAAATAAAACGTCATTAACGTATACGGGGGTTGTTTTTTACAGGCTTACGTGTGTGGCGTACCACACGTCGTCGATTCGTTCGAGCTCAAAACCGACACCGACATCAACAACAACAACGTTACGGTACACAACAACAGCAATAATTGCTCGGTATCGCGGACGTGCGCGAGATGCGCCGAGAGACCGTCGTGCAGCTGGTCGCTGAAACGGCAGACGTGCGTGAAAACGGCTCGGAGACCGGAACTGTTGACGGTGAACATCCGGGCTCACTGTCCGCGACTGACGGCCGTCGACGAGTTCGCGTACGACACGCTGCTGCCGTTCGCGTACAGGGTGAGGGTGTCGAACGACCAGAGCGGCTTCGTGAGGTACCTGGCCAAGACTAACGTGACGTGCTCGGTGTTGGGCACGACGTACAACGGTACGGTGAACGAGGACGAGGACACGATCGAGTGCGCGGCGGTCGACAACGACCGTTTGGGATTCGACAAGCAGCGGCGACGACTGGCCGTCTACCGGTACGGCGTCGAGTTCGACGGAGTGCCGTTGCGCGTCGACGACGGAGCCGACAACTACTTCACCGTGTACAACGCGCAGTATTGCGACGGCGTGGCCCGCAAGACCGACGGATGCGTCGCGTGTTTTTGGCACCATCGTTCCTCGACGACGACGTCCTACTACAAACGGTGTTCGGCCCGGAACCAGTGCACGGGCCTGTTCGAGTACTACGACTGGACGTCCGGCGGCGAGCGAAACGACGACGACGACGCCGCGGAACCGCCGGTCGGCGCTTGTCCGGAAATGACCGTCCGGTCCGTGGAACCGCTGACGGCGCCGTGGTCGGGCGGCACCACGCTGGTGATAACAGTCGGCAACCACGGGTTGCTGGCCGAGTCGCGAAAGGTGACGGTGACGGTGGCCGGCCGCGATTGCGTCTACCCGCAGACGGTCAACAGCCAGACGATCGCGTGCACGGTGGGGCCGCCCAAGCCCGAAGACTCGTCGTCGGGCCCGGTGCGCGTCGCGTACGGCCCGCTCCGGCTGACTTCCGCCCACGAGTTCCGGTTCGTCTACCCCGAGCCGACAACCCTGAGTCCGACGTGCGGCCCCGTTTCCGGCGGCACTCTGTTGCGCATAGCCGGCCGATCGATGGACGCCGGAAGCACGGTCACCGTTACCGTGGGCCCGTCCGACGTACCGTGCGAGGTACTGGCCCGGTCCAAGGACCACGTGCTGTGCGCCACCGGACCGTCGGCCGACGGACGACCGGTCGCGGGCGACGTGACCGTCGTGTTCGACAAGCTGCTGAGGCGGACCGTCCAGTCCGGTCGGTTCGCGTACGCGGGCGATCCGACGCTGAGCGCACGACAGCCGCTCGCCGGCATCGCTTCCGGAGGCACGTACTTGCCGGTCCGAGGCCGCCACCTGTCGTGCGTCGGCAACGCCACCATTTACGTGGACGACCCGGAAGGCGCCCGACACTACGCCGATTGCGCGGTGCGCAACGATACTTTCATGGCGTGTCGGTCGCCCGCGCTCGACGCCGCGCCCCGATCGTCGTCGTCGAACGCCTCCTCCTCCGCTCCCGTGCTGCTGAACTTTGGTTTCCGCGTCCGGTTCGCCGACCACACGGTGGACCTGTCCCCACAGCCCGACTTCCCGGGTTACCGGATGTACGCCGATCCGGTGTTCACGGACTTCGAGACCGACGGCCCCAACGTGACCATCAACGGCCGGCACCTGGACCGGGGCTTCCGGCCCAACGTCGACCTGACGATCCGATTGCGTAACACCAAGGGCGCCCCGTGCGCAGTGGTCGACGTGCAGCGACGACGGATTGTGTGCGTGCGACCGCCGTCGGACGACCGCGCCGACGACTTGCGCGAACTGTACGTGACCGTCGGCCTGGAATTCGCCCGCACCGTGAAGAGAAAGAAAAACAACAAGAAAAACGACGACGACTACGGCCGTTCGTCGGGCGCGTTGGGAGCGTTCCTGCTGTTTATCGTCGGCGTCTTGATCGGAGTGTGTTTCGTGTCGTCACTGATTATTCTGGTCTACATGATGTGGTACAAAAAATGTGATATCTGCAAATACGTGTGAGATCGCTGTTGCCTCTACATACGTTTTTATTTGTTTATTATTATTATTATTATTATTTTATTTTACACTGCCCGCAACGATAGTTATAATTTGAAACGATTTGTAACGTGTACTTAAATTAGATTTAAACGCTGTATTTAAAAAATATTATATTCCGGCATAAGCTTTCTGCAGTGCGTAATTTTTACTTAAGTTCGTTAAACTATTAATTGTAGTAATATTGAAATTAAACTTTTTTTTACTATAATATTAATTGCTCAATAATCTATTACAATAATTTGCATGTAAGTATAAACAATTTATAACATTAAAATAATCGTATTCGATCCCATCTGTGTTTTCATCAAAATAGATCTATCTTACCTATAAACTGTACTCGTATCAACACAAAAATACAACATTTATTATACTTTTTATGTCTATATGATATTCACATTTCACAATATTTTGTTCTATAATCTAAACGACTGTAAAGAACAAAATTAAATGTTATTGTTAAATTAAATTAAAAGTGTAAATATACATATAATTGAAACTTATGTGTAAGTGCTCATTGATACACTACATTTAACTATTTTGTGCAGTTATTTTTTTTT
>VUJU01000087.1:118038-138256 GCA_009835225.1 Aphis craccivora | reverse complement strand
TTTTAAAAATAGTAATTTATTTAAATAAAGTATCTTTTACAATTACAAGTTTATTTAGAAACAGTGGATTCATTGCACTAGAAAATAATAATCAGTTGGTAGGTACGGTTTTTTAAGGTAGACGTATGTTAATGCAAATATTTTGAAGTTTCAAGAGCAGGAAAATATATCATATTATCTTATTTTAACGCTTGTGACATATCAAGGAAGACATAAGAACAATAAGATTTTTCCCCAAGAAAATATAAAAACAAAACAAATATTCTGTAACCAACAACAATCAGTTGTATAAACTAAGTGCCAAGTTCAGAAAAATTGAGTTCTAATTAATAATTTTACATGAACAGTAAATGGAAGTTAATTCCAGAGTTCAGAAACATTTGTTAACACTAGAATTGACTCTTCTGAATCTGAATCGTCTCCCTTGGCATAATTTTAGTTGAGTAGGTACGTCATAATGCTGAGAAGTACTAAATAATGTATTCTCATGTTGTCAGTATAAAAGAAAACTGTAGGTCACAGAGTAATTTTAAGAATTTAAATTAAGTCTTTTTCTTGACTGTATCACAGTTCATCCATCAATTGAGTTGTTAATTTAATTGGATGGATCGTCATTATTAGAATGATTGAGCTGTTTATTTATATTGTTTATTGGATTTATAGGCATACTGGTAGCAGATAATTAAGATAGTTGACCGTCCGTTATGACTTTTCCATAAGAAGTACCGGCTGTGGGAATACTACACAGCACAACGGCTTGCTGTGCACCGCATCAATATTTTAATTGGATTAATTCAAATATTTGAATTTTGACATTTACGATTTTTGAGTTAATTCTGTATTATGGTCAAAAAGTAGAGCATTATGAATGAAATTATACGCAATCTTAAATTTATGATTCATATAATTTGGTGTGCAAAAATACACATAGATAATACGTATTAGACAAATACCACCATAAAACTATACTCGTATATATAGGTAATATTGAACGGTAGTAAACTGACATTATATTATGTCATAATTTTTTAGTACAAAATTTAAGTGTATAGCCTCACAAAGATTATAGTTAAATGCTTCGGGGGTTGATAAATAGTTAAAAAATATTTTTTTTTTTTTTAAATAGTTCCTACAAAAGGCAATAACTCAACCAGAGTTGTGTCGATGTAACAGACAAATCGTAATAATTTTGTAACTTTTTTTTTACATAATTAATTTATAATGTTTCTTGTAAGTTGTAGTACTATAATATGTTACATCTGAATGCGATATTTATCAGAATTTAGAGGTCTATGAACGAAAATAATTTATTTAAATTATTATATTGCTGTTTATGATTGTTGATTTATTGTTTTTACGGAAAATTTACGATATAATGATATTTACTATAGTGGACCACATTTGTATTATGTCTAATAAATGTGATAGAACAAAATAATATTTAACGTGTATTTTTTTTTTTGTAGGCGTCGTAAATTCCTTGTTGGTATTTTTAATGATATCTCCTATCATGTCTTCAGGCCAGTACTGGCTACCTCTAAGGGGCGCGGGAAAAAATATAGGGCTCCAACTATATTTTTATACATATTCTTCAAAAGAAAAAATGGGTGTCTAGGGTCTACCCATGATTGTTTTATTTACAAACTTGTAACTAACACCTGAAAATGTTAAACACAGATCATGATTTATTCTGCAATTTTTAACAAAATATCAATCGAAATAATATGTTTCATAGTAAAATGACTTGGAAAATAAACTGTACCTACACTTATTTTTAAAATGTAATTTAATTTATATTTTACATAACAACTTTTTCCCTAAATAAAAAGCAAGTAGGTAGGTACCTACCTACCTAATTATCTTTGAAAAAAAATACCTAAATCGGCAAAAAATTAGTTGTTATAATTTCCAAGAATCAACGTGGTATTATAGTCTTCTAAAGATTTTTGAACATTAGGTATAATTATAATTTTAATGATAAGGATAACTACTATACATATTATATTATACGAGTATACAGTGGTTGAATTGAGGGGGACGGAGGTAGCAGAGCTATACTTCATTGTTCGTCATATTATTATAGCGTACCCATTTATTTTATTTATCAAGCAACGTAGGGAACGCAACTTTAATCGACATTTTTATGAATATACATTTTTTTCTTACAAAAATTAAATAATAAATACGAATAATAACTGGACTGGTTAATTTAACTCTTGGTATAATTAATTCCTATTTAGTGTATTCGCACAATAGCACATATATTAGAAACGGAATAAAAAAATATTATATAGGTATATAGCGTGTTTTTAAATTTTAAACTGCTTAAGTGCTAAAAATATGTATCTTTTACAAAAAAAACTCCTTGTATGCCGGTGATAATGATCAATATCTAATATTACATTGCAACTACACCATAATAAAATACTATTATTAGTAAATATAAATTTATAAATGAGATAGAAGGGGCGAATCTAGAAATATGAAATAGTGGGGGAGGCTAATTTGTATCATAAAAAGACAAAATATATAATTTTAGTAAATTCATACGTACGTATATTAATTATATATAATATATTACACGTCCAAAGGCCTTATAAATCCCTTTGCCTGAGTATCTCCAAAAAGAAATGCTCTAATATCTAAACATATTTCATCAATAATTGTCATAAATGCTGTTGGTCCACCAATTGATGAAATAAATACAACAAAATGGATTAAATCTAGCGACGAAAAAAAAAAAGGCTTGCAACTGAAGAAAACTGCCCTAAAAGAATATAAATAGCTGAAGATAGTTCTTATAATTCACTATGGAATCCTGTAAAAGATATATATATGTATATTTATACTTGTTATTAAAACATTTTTAAAAATGATTACTATAAGGTTCGCATTTTAAAGCAGTACCTATGATAAAAATAATAATATTATTATTTAATCAACATCAAACGTCAAATATTCGAATTAATATTGAATAAAAAAATATTAATTCAAGAGTTTATTATTTCAAATCTATAAGTTTAATATTTTTCAATAAGTACCTGATAGTAAAGTTCTTAAATTATTTTAAATTGAAAGTTGATTGAATATTTAATTATATCATGAAACAATGTATCCAGCCTTTATTTTTGAACTTAAATTTTGTCAGACGAGTTGCTGTGATGGTAAGATAAAACCAAATATTATTGTCTATTAAATTTATAATAGCCAATATATAGACATCTGTAGTATTGTCACTTGTCATTAGATATTTATGAATTACATTTTAGATACTTTCAGGGGGTGTGGGGGTTTATTTTTAGTATTGCTTTGAAACACTTATTATTTAAGTATTTAACTACATTGAGAATCCTCCTTTTTTTTTTTTTAAATTGAACCACTGACTTTATCTCTTGTCATAATAATAGTTTTTCTGCATAGATTTAAAAATCAACAATAATGAAGTGAATATCAAATAACCGTAGAACCGGAAATTGGTAAAATGTTATTTAATAATACAATTTATTTCATATTACTTCCATAGATTTAATGTTCATTTATTAAATATAAGCGAATTTGTTTGTATAAAATATTTGTTTTTATATAATGTGTTTTTCTAAAGTAGGTACCTAGGTAGTAGAAATAGTAAATATTCATTATTGATTATTCTTATATAGTGCTTTATAAATAATAATATGATTTTTTTCAAAATATATATACTATATATTTTATGAAAAGTTATAAATTATAATCGTGCTTTAATAACTATTCGATTTTCTTTCAATGACTATGATTTATGAACTGGACTGTTAATTAAATAATTGTATATCGATAAATTTCATTCTGAATTTAAAATAAATGAAATACAAATTTAAACCCGTGCATATTATATTAATACATTATTAATTATTATATATTATATTATATAGGTACTATAAATTAACAAAACTATTTGTATATATTTTTTTGTACATTTTCTATATTAATAAGTTCTAATAATTTATTACTATAAATTAATACTAATTGATTGAACTACTTATAAGTATAATGAGTTATTTTTATTTAATTGTTTTTACAAAAAAATATATATTCCACGAATATCACATCATTAGTGCCAAAATTATATAGTCTTATTATAGTCGGGTTAGAAGAGGAACTTACTCAATCAATAAATTATTATTAAAAACACATTGCAATTTATAATTACTGTTACAGAGTTAAAATTTTATAAATCATGAATACAAGTAACTACTAACTAATAGTATTAGATTAACATTATTAACAGTATTATATTTAGCATGTATATTGTATAGCCATACAATATTGTATTCTTAATTATAATATTAACGAAGTAGAATTTGAAAATAAAATGTCAATTCATGAACACATGACAATTTTAAATATAAATTATTTTATTCGCATCAATAACAATAATATCGAAGTTGGTAGAAATTTATTTCGTCGTTATTGTGAAATGAATAGTCTACAAAAATAAATTAGATATTTAATTATTTGGTTATTTCATCATGTGTTAATGATTGCTATTAAAAAAAGAAAATATTAATTTCTCGTTACTTACAAATAACCATTGCGGCTAATTTGAATGCAAGCAATTAATATTAGTAGGTATAAGAATAAAAATACGTAGTTCACTAATAACTAATAACTAGCAATTTATATTGTTTATTGTATTGTATACTGTACATGTGTCCTTTTATTGTGTTTTATTTAACCACAGTAGTTACAGAGTACCGACATGTTCCTATAAACAACCATCTATAAAACCATTAAAATATAATCATTCATAAATTGATTTACATTATTCTGGAAAAGAATTTAATGAAACCAAATTATACACACTGCACTTATATAAATCAATAAATAATGTATACCCAGGTACTTAAGATATACGATTGTGCGAACTGACTTTAAAAATAAACCCCTGCAGTGAAGGTGTAATTGAAATATTCTTCCTAACTATGAGATTATAAAAAAATCACCGAACACATCCGTACTACCCCGAGATAGTTGTGGCCCGACGTGTTCACTACCCTCGGGTTTTATCCGAGCGAGCGAATTATTACGAGTATATATCAGTGGCGTAGCCAGCAGGTAGGCCTGGGCCTACCCACTTTTCTTCAAAAATGAATGTTTTATACCACGTTTTTTATTTAATAAAAAATATTCATTGATAATCTTTATTCCATCAAAATATCGGGCCTACCCAAGAAAAATTGTCTAGCTACGCCACTGGTATATACGTTTATTCAAGAGCTATCGCCTTTCCAGCTGGGATCTCGTCACCGGTTGTGACCAGCGGTATCGTTGTAATAATTATATTATTTATTATTCTATTTAATTGTATTGTTATACACCTGTCGTGATCTATATTATATTTTAATTAGTTCATAATGTCATTTCGTTGAAATTATTATTATAGGCTATGGCAATCTTCTTCGACATTTGTTCATTTTTTACATATTGTCAATTCATTATACCTACATTGTGTGTTAAATGCCGATTTGTTATGTATATAATATTTGGTGTGTTCACATTATTTTCATATTAGTACACGCGCACGTTATCGGCCATTAATTATAATTTTATTTATATTGCTGCACTTACGAGAATACCTAATTTTTATATCTTAGGTACCCTTCCCTACCCCAGCATCCCGCGAGTCGTTGCCGCCAACCGCACCAATCGTTACAGGAGCGGCTTCGGCGCAACATTTATAAACAATGAATTGAAAGAAAAATACGTTTTTGTCATTGAAATCTAAATCTACTAAAAAAAAAGTATTCTAAAATTAATATTTGTAATACTTTTTGTGAAGTATTTCAAATATACTTAAATGATCAGGCTATAGCCTATATCAGACGGTCTAAGAAGCGTCTAAAAATATTTATTTACACGAATAAGACAAACGCGTTAAAAGAACATGACCAATTTCATCGGCTTATGTTTAATCATTTTAGTATTTTACACTTTATTTTATTATCACATATGAAAATACGACATCAAATAAATATAATATAAATATCTATACGAAGTATATCAGTCGTATCCAAATATGAATAGAAAACAACAAGATATTGTAACCTCGGCAATCAAATCTAGAATCTAGAAGGTACGTCGTGTTAAAAATCTATCAACGTATATTTCCACTTAAGGACCGACTTGTACAACAGAATCTTCAACGGCGATCATAGAAAAATGTAATACCTACTATTTTGATAACTGTTTATCGCCAAAACTCCGTTTGTAACGTACCTATACGATCATCGTGTTGAATACTCATCAGTGGCTATTTTTGTGTGTACTACGACACATTTTGTGCACTACGAAATTACTAATGTGCACTACGACAAAAAAAAATGTACACTACCTTTGTAGTACTATATTACATTCTGCAACCGTACCTTGGACGAATTGATAGCAACTATAAGCTCAAATTTAAATATGTGCACTACGGAAAATCAAAAAAAAAATAGCCACTGATACTTATTACAAAGTAAAACATCAAAAGTAAATTCTTTTACCGGGTAATGACTTTATTGCTTTAACCGTAATAATAATAATAGTAAAATATTAAAATGTCCGTAAGGTCGTCTTCAAAAGAACAAACAAGATAAGGATAAGAATCATATTATTTGTATGCCTTTAGATCGATCTGCCGGAAAACACACACATTAATCACACGTCGGAAACTCGACCGGTCCTGAATTATAATTCGCGATTTAGCCATTGCCGCGGTACTCTGTGTAACGCACGACAAACGGCGAGAGGGCGCAACCTATTTGTTTGCGTATCGCTCGCGACTTGTAATATAATACCCAGTACACGATACACGTACAATAAATTAACGGGTTTTAATATGAGTAGTACCGAAATATTGAATTCCTCAAAAACGAGATCACTAGTGAAAATATACTGTCGTAAATCACGGACGTGCGATATCGTAGCAATTTAAAAACCATGAACATTGAATCTGATTTGATATAGGTAATATTGGTAATAATACAAACGCCACCAAAAAAAAAAGAATAAAAGTTAAGTTACAGTCCATGAAGTGCAATATGATGGTATAAACCGAAAATAACTAAAAAGCAATCTTCAAAATGTTAATGATAATTGCACTTCCCGAACTAGGTACCTATTTATGTAAAAATGTGATTTTCCTGTTTGCCCAGAATGCATGGAAAGTTATCATACACCATAACACTTAAATGAACATCTGAGACTGAAATATACTTACTATACTATACCAAAGTTTTAACAAGAAGTTCCTATAGACATTTTGTTTTTTGTGTATCATGTTATGATTTTAATATTTTTTATTTTCAATTATTATATTTCTGTAACATCTTATTTAATTTATAAGTGAAAAGAGAAGTTCCTATAAATATTGTTTTTATTTTATATATTTTTTGTAAATTATTATGTTATTTTATTTAGTTTATTACCTTTGAATGTTATATTTGTATTTTATATGTTACAGTATCTGAATAAGATAATTCAGATGGTTATTATAAAAATATATTCATAAACTTGGATTATTATTTTTTCTGGTCCAT
Organism: Aphis craccivora; assembly: GCA_009835225.1. Lineage (NCBI taxonomy): Eukaryota > Metazoa > Arthropoda > Insecta > Hemiptera > Aphididae > Aphis > Aphis craccivora. The sequence goes on along the minus strand of VUJU01000087.1, from coordinate 130,700 downwards.
TTTGGCACAGATATATTTGATACCAATTGTTTCAAACCTTAAAAATGGTTGAAGGGTTGATTTAGGATTTTTTTTATTATATGTTTCATGATTTCCAGGCAATTTAACATAAATACAGTTTTTTTCCTATAAAATCAAAATGTAGTGCATGAAGAGGTTAATTGGAAAAAAAATATTCATCTTAAATTGTTTCTTAAGTTCAATATGAATTCTCAACATCTTAAACAATTAAAAAAAGAAATAATTTCTAAAAAAAAACATAATGTTAACGTATTTGTTTGTCAAAATCAAATTTAGCTATTAAATTCAAACTACTAAAGCAATAGTTGTTTTTATTTTATAAATCTAAATTAATTAAGTGTTGATTGAAGAGTATCATATGTAAATCAAAATTTTAATATTATATTAAATATTTTAGAAAAAAACAACTGGTTTAACGTTTTATTAAATATTTATTTATTATTACTTACCAGCTCTAGACTAATAATGCTTGATAGATATAACTTGATTATTAACGTTCAACTCTTTACAACTATAATACCCATAAGCTTCCATTTAACCTATTTAATTGAGATTGTATACCAATAATATAAATCAACTGAAACTTAAAATTTCAACTCTTTCCTGAAGCTACCCACCAACAGTTAAAATGATAATTCAAATGACCTTGAAAACCCTCACTGAATTACTTATATACAACAGAATCCTTAACCCCAATATACAAAACTGTATAGTAACCAAATTATGAAATTTGATATAGATATTATTTTAATTGTTTTTCCTATTATTATTTATTATGAAATAAACGTTTTTAATTATTTGTAACAGTGTAATAAAATAATATGAATTAAGCTACTAATGAAAATAAATAAGTACTTTTCATTTTAGTCATAATCTAGTCACCCACTTTTTTAAATGGTAGGTAAAAATATTTTAAATAGAGACTATGATATACCTAAGGCACCTATGATATTAATGAATCTCAATGTTGTGAATATTCTATACTCCGGTCCACGAGAGATAGTACCGTTACAACGCATGACACATGCTAAAGACACTATTTCTCCCACTGTGTGATGCTTTTGGTAAGTGGTTGAATGAGATGCGCAAAATCGGACAAGTTTGGGTCGAATAGCAGTACTGATCTCTTGTGGGCCAGAGTATATTTTAACTAAGTTCATATAGTTTGGAGTATGGATTTCTTTACTAACTAATGAAGTGTAGAAATAAAAATATAAAACTATGGTTAAACATGAAATATAATATATATTTAATACTATTGTCAGTGATTTTAGGATCATTTTTTTATAAAATATTTACATTAAAAGTTAAAAAAAAATAAAAACAAAACTAAAATATACATTCATCAGCAATGAATTGATATTATTATACCATGGAACTAGATTTTAGTCTCAACTTCTATCTAGTTTTATTAAAATTATTATTATCAATTAGTTAAATTTTACCTTAAAATATTACACCATTTGATTGTAATAGTAATAAAAAAAAATTTCAGGTATTGGTTTAAGTTTTTATTGATACAAATCTTATTATTTTTTAGCAAATGTGTTATCAAGTAATTTTAATAGTTCTTTAATTACTTGAACACTCCATGCTCTTCCTATAAGTTTTTGGCGTGTTTGGATTGATAGATCACCGACATCTGTAAAATGTGGAGGTAAGCCAAAGATCGCTTCTATCTCTGTTATATATAACCCCGTGAATTGTCCGTCTTGACTTACAGGATTTCTAGATTTACCTGAACACAATAAAAAAAAACAAATAAATACTTCATTTCATAAAAGTAATTCATAAATAAATATACCGTCTTGTAAGCAACTTCTTTTTGAAGTTATGGTCCCAACTTTTTCTACATTAGCCTGTCTATCCAAATTCTTTTCCAGATAATCCTCCAGTTTTGGTTCATCAGCTCCAATTAGGCCAATCTCCCTAGCATGAGACAACTGTCTTATGTTTGGGAGATTGGCCCAAAAAAACCTTCTCCGTCTCTGTGGGCTGTAGTGTAAGGAATCGATTACATATGGTTGACATTCGAAGAATCTGATTTAAAAATAAATATTTATTATGAGCATAATTAATATATTTTTTTAATGTACTGTGTTTACTGAGATATTATTTACTTTGATATGTATTCTTTATTCTTAAGTTCCATGCTTGCCACATTTTCAAACAACCAATAGAAAGGTCTATTTTCTCTACGGGATTTTGTTTGTAGATAGTTCCATATACGGTAAAAATCAAAGAATAATATACCAGTACCATCTGGATCTACAGTAAACATATTAAAACTAAAATGTAATTTAATTATAATTTAGATATTTTATTAACACTTGCACTCAGTTATTCATCATGCATTACTTACAATATCACAAAGATTATTGATTATAATAATTAAATATATAAAAAAAAATATTTTAATTATTCATTTATAATTACCGAAAATTCCTCTTTTTCGATAATTAACACTAGATAAGTCAGCACATGGTGAGCCACCAAACAGCAGATTAATCGGTCCGATTTGGTCCAACGTTTCATTGGTTATTTTAGTAACCGAGCCTAATTGAGTAATGCCGTCAGAAAAATGATATCTAGTTAACATTAATGCATCTTTATCTATTTCACTTGCATAAAATACTTCAATATCAAATCCTAGTTCTTTTAATGAATAATACCCTAAAAAAAAAACACATAATAAAACAATTTAACAGGTTTTTTTTTATTAGTTTGTTATTTGTAGATGTTTGTATTATGATTTTCCAATTTTTTTTATTACCTGTACCAATTCCGTCGAAAAGAGATAGTACTCTTAGCCGTGGTAATTTAGATGTACTTGTAGTACTTGATGAAGGTACTGCTGTATTATCCTGCAAACAATAATTGAGGTACAGTTTTTTATAGGTAATGTCTATACAGGGTGATTCAAGCATGCTCAGTGAATTATTGCTCACCCACACTTTTTTTCTTTTATAATGCAATTTTGGAAATTTATAAGTACCTAAATTAAAGAATCATAATATTTAACACTTGAGAGATTTTGTTACCATATTGTTATAGTGTTATGAGTGAGATGATGGACACGTTTTAACATTAAATATTATTCAGTAGATATTTTTTTTAAAAATGTCGTTATCAAATCTATTCAAAATGGTTAATGTTAACTATTAGTTTTTGAATTGCATATTGTTATAAAATTAACTTAAATTCAGTATAATATGTATACAACGGAATAAGGATAATAGTTCTTAAAAATGGTTTCACAAAAAATATAAAATAAACGTAAGTATTGAATTTTGTATTAGGTAGTAAAAATTAAATAATGTTGATAGGTCGGTATATTAATATTAACATTTCTATACTATTTAAATCAGTCCTCATATTAGTAACACGAACCTATTATCTTTAATAAATGATAACTCGGAAATTATTCGTTAAAATTTTGATTCAGACACATGAAAAAAATGTTACCTTGAAAAACAAAAGTTAGTTAAAACATTTATTGAATGCGAAAAAAAATTAAATATTCAAGAAATCAGATTAACTACATAATTAAAGTTAAAAGTCGGTGAGCATGTTTTAATTATTTAAAATATTTGTAAACTATAAATACAAACCTTATTTTTCGATTGCATTTTGGAAGATTGCTTATTAGCCATTATTCTCGTCTTAATTTAAGGGTTCTAGACACCTAAATAACATAACATATACGTATTTTATTATCAAATAGGTACCTAATTAAAACTGATAATACAAATTTAAAGTTTACAAAATATATATTTAAAATAATATAATTTATGACATGTTTTATAAATATTATTTACAATAATACTCAAAACGATGTTTTTATTTTTTCTATTTTAGCAGGCGAGGATCCAGAACATATATGTGGGGGGGGCGCATTGGCCCTCGCTCGGATCCGCGCCTGTATGTAAGCCTGTATGTAGATTGTAATTAAAAACACATAAATTGTTACTTTTTATGTTTATGATAAGCATAAAAAAAAAATTATTAAAAATATACAACGAACTGGTAAAATCTGGTATAGATTAATAGACGAACTTCGCAGAATAATTCAGTACCTATTTTGTGATGGGAAATTTTCTTTTTTAATAGCCGGCAACGCGTAAAATACGTACCTACATTATCGAAGCACAAAATCAAAAAAAGTTGTTGAACAGTTTTTGGACCAGTGCGCGAGGAGATTCAATACAAAACTCTAACGTATATATATCGCATACACAGTACACCACGAGACCCTACGCAGTATTATATTATTATACAACACGGCGGCGCGCGTCATGTCTCCGCGCGATAACATTTTATTATCATTATTGTTATTTTGTAGACACGTATAGTTTTAAAATAAATCGCCACCCTCGGCATCGACAAAATAAGGCGCGCGCGCGCGAGCACGCACAACATAAAACACAACCATGTACCTACCTACTATATAATATTACAAATATATATTATATTATACTACGATAATAATAATAATTACAATAACATTACAAACACGCGCACACAATGTAAACGTTTCGGAAAACACAAATGTTATTGTTTCATTTTTCCATCCTATTTTTTCGTACGGTACGCCGCGACGCGCTCGGCACGTGCCGGACCGGAAGAACGGGAAGAGTCTAGTTACAATTTTTATTGATAAAACCGACGAGCTTATTAGTATCAAACGACCAGATATGACAGCCGGCGGCGCGTCTCCCACGCGGATCTCCCGACGACGGACGGGCCACGCGGCGCTTTTGTTGTTTACACACAAATTACACATTGCACTGCGCCGCCGTCAATCATCGCGTATGTAGCGTATCATATTTTTTTTCACGGGCCACGGCGTTTCGGGGACGTCGAAAATCACGTCAGGCCGCGGAGAAGGAAGACTTATCGAAGTCGCACGCCCAAAAATAATAATAGTCTTATTCGTACAGTTATTATTATATAAATTTAAATTAAATATTAATTAAAATATTACCTATATTATAAAATTAATATTAAATTAAAATCCAGTATGTAAAACCACAATGCATTTCTTAAAATTTAAAAACAACCACGTTATAATAATATCACCGTGTTTAAACGATCCCGGTTACTTCAAAATTACCTTCGCCGTCATTTAAATTTGCTATTTCTGATCAGATACCATTTTTATTTTTAAATGCCACCGAAATTTCCGACTTGTACAAATAATAACCACGCTTTAATGCTTTATATTATATAAATATTACCAACGTTGCTCATTTTTATATTCCCAATAATAACATACCCATAATAATTATTATTTATTATTCGTCAATTATAATACTATGATGAAAATCAGAAAATGTTGTAAGTAAAATTAATGAATTAAAATTGAAATTATATTTATTTATTTTTACTGGTAGTTTATTTAATTGGCTGCAACATTTATATTAAATTATTTTAAGTTATGATCATTCTTAACATTTAATAATATAACAATGTAGCTGTTGTTTATTTTAAAATTGGAAAAAGGATATTAGTATGCATCTATATTATATTTACATTTTAAACTAGGTACGTGATAAAATTTATTATATTGATATTTGTTTACTACACAATAATTACTTCAAAACTGTTTTAAAAATTATTTATCATACATAATTTCCAGTCAAAATAAAACAAAATAAACTGTAATGTAATAAATAATTAAAAAAATAAGAAGTTAGACTTAATATAAGTACCTACTAATAATAAATATACTTTATGTTGTCCAATAACCTCAGGCAGTTAGGTCTCGATGGTTGTAGGAACATGGTGTCAAAATAAACATAAAATGAAACAAAATATCTTTAAACAGATTTTTTAAATTTATTTTCAAACCAACCTTATTTTGCATTTAAATAAAAAAAAAAAAATCGTTTATTTAAACATTCATAAAATATTGATAATTTATTTAACAAAAATCTGTTCTAAAATTGTTCAATGCATGTTTATTTTTGTATTTACAAAAATTATTTTATCTATAATAAGCGACGCTCAAATACTTGAGAACGAAAAAACACGTATTTTATAAGGAAATGACGAATTTAAAGTTACGAAGTCATATGACTACAGTGGCGGGGTTCCAAGACTAATTTTATCGCACCAAGCTCATTATCTGGTGTACCGCGCAATTGTTCAAAACCGGTTACTATTGCAGCCGCGAATGTCATATTATTAATTATATTAATACTTTCATTATTTTTGTCGATACGAAAATAAAAATATTTTCAATGATTCTAATTTTGTTCAATTTGAAAATTTATATTAGCGTAGTATTTAAAGTTACATAAGTTTAATTAAAACGTACTTTTAACACAAAATTAAACCACTCTTTGTAAAATTGTCACAAGTTATTAAGAGCCAAGAAGTAAACATACGATTTCTTAGAATTATAGAAAAATGTTCGATTAAATTAGTTAATTCATTATTCAAAATGAAATGTTAAATATTATTATTGGTAAACATCATATAACTAGATAACTGTATAAGTGAAAAAAACATTTAAATTGTATGTTCTGATCAACATTATCGTTAATGCATTTAGTATTAAGTGTGGCTTTGTTTCAAGAATTGTCATAAAATTTAACAATTAATAATATTTTATAATACTAGGTATCCAAATTATGGTATTTTCAAATATAATTAATTATTAAACTATCTACTAAACATTTCACATAATTGCATTAAATTTATATTATAAAACAATTTTCTATCAACAAAAATCTACCGATACAATATAAACAATTTTTAAGTACCCATTATTTAAAAATATATTTGACTAAGATTAGATTCCATAACACTACTAATAAAAAAAAAATTCCTTTTTTCACCAACATTGTTCTAAATATATTATCAATTAGTTTAAATAATTTTGACAAACTGTAATAAATTTAATTATGTTTGGAATAAATTATATTATGTAAACTTTTCATTTTTAATGTATTTAAAAATGTTAATACAATTAATTATATAATAGTATATTTTTATCAGTTGTAAAAATAGTTAACACATAATTTGATAAAACATATTATTTTAATTAAATTTCACCCAATAAAATAGTTCGCTACGTATTGTTATAAAAATTAAAATAAATTATGTATTACCTATAAGCTTAGATAGATGTACTGTGTGTTTCCATATCAAAAACTCAAAAAGTCAAAGTTAACTCCATAGTTTTTTCATTATTAAAATGAATCAATAAAGATATGAATTTATTCAGGAGCCCACGTGTGATTTTTTTTTTAAAAAAAAAAAGTTATTTGTATTTAAGAATATGACAAATATAAATAAGCATTTTAAAAATTCCAAATAATATACTATTACCTACGTGGCCATGTCACCATGATGTGAATATATTGTATAAGAAGAAGAAAATAAATTGTAGGTAAATGCCATTTTAAATTGTAGAACCAGAAAACCCAGTACTTAATTAATCAATTTTAATTAAATATATACATCAACATACAATACATAATTTATACACCTATTGACTACCCATAATTTATAAAATACGCCTAAAATCTAATAATTAATGATACACGTGTATATTATATTTATTAATATATTAATTATATTTTCGTTTATTTTAACCATAACACCTAATTATAAATACACATAACACATATATTAGAGTAAAATAATATTATTAAAAGTTTAAATTTGAAAAAAAATTAAATTGCACACTCGTATATTATGTAGGTAGCCGTATCGTAATAATAGTCAAATTCGTTACTAATTTATAGAAAAATTACTTAAAAATTACTTAAGTTATCATTACAAATATTTCAAATGGTTAATTATATTAACTCTAAAAACATGTTATTTCTAGCCATTATTAAGTCAATAACATGATTGTTCGGAAAGCTATAAATTAAAAGAACTATTGATCTAATACAGTAGGCATAATCATTATCCAAAATCAAATTTCAAAAATAATAAATAGAAACAAACTAATAAATTTAGGTAAGAATGGTAAGATATTATAATAAATTTAGAAATATTAGCTTACAATTACCTGAACATTAAATAAAATATTTGTCTAATATTATTTGAACTTTAAAATGCAGAAAATTGTTATAAATTGTACAAAAAAAAAAAAAAACTTTTACTAAGAATCTAAAATATCAATAGTCCGTTTTAGAGTGAGAAATATTTGTATTTTAACAAGAAAAATGTATTAATACTATAATAAATACAATAAAATATAACTTACCTACCTTTGAAATAATTATGTTTTGAATACAAAAATTCTGGATTGCTGCTTAATATTCGCTGTAGACAAATAGACACGTATACGATAGAGAGCTCAAAGACAGGACCGTCGATGTCGGAAGGACGTGAGCAAATGACCTGAGAGTATCGGCTGTTCAACTGGTAAACTGCATTTCTATACGGTCTACGGCGCCATGACGCCACAATGTCGGTATTACCCGATTTATTTAAATATAGGAGTCATCGACGGAAAACCAATTCGTTTAATGCTTATGATTTATGAAGAATGTTATTTAAAAATAATCACTGACGATTCGAAACGAACTGCTTGAATTTCTGGAAATCCTCATATTATTATAATAAAATACCGCACATTTTAAAATTATAGCATCAATATAGTACCTATCATTAAAATATTATTAAGTTTATATTATGGTGTGCATATAGTTTTATAATCATTGATGATTTACGCTATAGAATCGTAATCGTTGTTAATGAATTCAACTGTCTAGACATTAAATGAAAATAGAAATAATATAATCGTATAACGTATTTCGGAAGGTAACTATATCCGACTTCAGGCTTCAGCCGAATTCTATATTCGGACGGATTCGGCCGGAAAATAAAACAAAATATTATTTTGATTTCATTCGACGTCGCGACGTCGGAAGTAATCTGACTACAATAATTATATTATTACACACATTATGTATTATTGTTTACATCGGAAATCGGATATAGTCTGACCGCTACCTAAGGTAGCATTATAGTTGTAAGAGTTCGGTTACAAGGGTACTACTTACACATCATATTATTATAATATTTATTATTTACGTATATGTCTCAAGATAATGAGTGTCCTCTATACGACTATACCAGTTCTCAAGTCTCAACTGTATAAACTGACAGTCTAACATAAATCTCAATACCTCTATAGTATAACGACTATAACGTATGGCCGGGGCTACACATAGCGGTTGAACCGCTCTAAAAATTCAAATTTTTTAATTTTAAATGCAACCGCCTGATATTCGTTCACACATACGCGGTTCAACCGCGGTGCGCGGTTCGCGTTCGACCGTATCATGTCGCGGTTCGACCGCTGCGGCTCAACCGCTATGTGTGGCCCCAGCCTATAGGTAAGCGTAGACGTTGTATGATAATATAATGTATTATAATATGCGGTCAAGTAACTATATTATGTAGATAGTGATGATCTCTTTAAATTTGTTGAGGACATACTATTTTAACAATTTAAATTGAAATATGTTATATATACTATATGACGTAATTTTCAAAATAATACCAAATAATTTTGTGATAAAAAATAGATTTGATCATTTAGTATAACACCATCACCAATATAACATTAGATAATATGCATTTTTACAACTATTAATATTGATATTGCTAGTTAATTATATATTGTTAATTGTTATAGTCGATTCTATTCGATGACAAAAATAACGAACATAATATAAACGAATCCTACTATCCTATATAGCGCAGTAGTACGCAGTGGGAAATAATTTCTATACCCAAAATATATACTTATTTTATCGGTTTTCAATAAAGACATAAATTGCTCACTACAAAAACAATTACTATTTCTTTTGAAAATTCATTGAGAATTGAGAGTGTACTGCATATATTATGAAGAACCTATGGAAATACCACTGTATGAAGTGTAAAAGTGTGCTCATACATGGACAGTCACTAACCTTTAATCGTCACTTTAGTACAGAGGTTCCCAACCCGTGGTACGCGTACCACTAGTGGTACGTGGAAAGCTCGTAGGTGGTACGCAAAGAAATTTTAACTTAAAGATTTACCTAAAAATTAAATTTTTTTTACTTTCATAAATATCAAACAATAAAAATGTTAAGAAATTAATGAATCATAAAAATATACGTTAAAAAAAAAATTGACTCCTAATTTAGTTTTAGAATTGAAGTGGTACGCGTATTGATTGAAAAAGTGTCTGGTGGTACTCGATGATAAAAAGGTTGGGAATCCCTGCTTTAGTACGTCAGTTTTGGTATGTTTCGATATAATATATTGTACCTCTTATTATAACCGCTTACCACTATCTAAATATTTTTCAATATTTACACTTTAAAGGAAAGATAATAATTTTAATTTCAAAAAGTGATATCGATCTAAATTAAACACCAAAACAATTAATTATATTATCCTACCCGTGCCCTATAAAACAATACAGAGTTTACGTTGGAATTTCAAAATGTCAAACATATTTTGTTACATCATTACACGCGAACATGCGATTAATAATAAATATTATTTCCTTATATTTTGTTACTAGGTATAATATTATTTCTATGCCATCACTGACGCCTAACGGGTAGTTGTAGTTTAAACAGTAAACTAATATGGACAATTGTAAATGTAATATGTACCTATACATTTTGTCAGTACTTCAAATATATGAGTTCTAGGCGATATTTACATGTAATAATCTTTATAATTATTTGTTTAAATTAAAAAAAAAATTATGTTTTGTAACTACATATTTGTTATAATAAGTTATTAATTATTTGTTACATTTGTATACCTGTATATAATAGTACCTACTGATGAATACCGACTGTTCAGTATAGTCAAAAATTAATTTAATTTAATTATATTAAGAACATGTTTGTATAATATGAGTATTAAACAGTGGTTTTGAGTTTTGACTTGGTTATGGCAAATCAATTATGTGCGATAAGAATATAAGATTTAATAAAAATGGTTTATTTTCGTATTATTTTATTTATAATCATTAATCATTAATCAATATAACTATTATAGGCTTCAAGCTAATTTCACATGGACTGCAGTTAAACATGCGCGATCACTGTTCTAAACCATGACTATTTAAAACCGTTTTCGTTCGTAGCGTATTCCGTATTCCACGCTAGAAAATTTATTAATCGTGTGAGAATAAAACGCCTGCTGATTTTGAAAGGTGTTTAAAGTCACCTAAACGAACGTTTAGACCATAATTTATGTAAACTGTGTTTATTATGTAAAGTAAAATATTTCACAAAAATGAAAATAACTTTTTAAATACAAATATTGTTTTTCGACTTTTTATATCAATCTTAGTCTAGACTATAATATTTTATTTCCAACAAACGTCTTATCGTCGATGACGTTCCAATAATGGTACTATTGATTGTAATTATAATAACTATGGCTATTACTATGACTGAATAAAAATATAACAATATTATGGTACGGTAAAAATTAGCCAAAAACACATTTTATTTTCGTAATTTTACTTTTGAAACAAAAAAAATCATGCACATTGCACATTTTATTTACAATAAAATTACGGTGTGTACAATTTTAATATTTCAGTACGATAGGTGTATCTTAAATAATTCTCAATAAAACTCAACACCAAGCAAACACAAACAGATTATATTATTATAAATTATTGTATTTATAAAAGCGTAAGAGCTTAAACCGTTAGAGCAGTACAGTACTCTAAACACAGTAACCGGTCAAAAAAGTGAAAAAATTAAAAATAACAAAACTAAATTATCGCGAAAAATAATTCATCGAATGTTTAGGGAAAAACTCTTGTTTAATAGTTAAAAAAAGAAACTAACAAACCGAATATCTCAAATGCCTACAAATACCTAGCCTTAAAAATAGGTAAGCGAAATATTTTAAAAATCAAATACGTAAAGAAAATGCCAATCTAAATAACTAGTGAAAGTTTCAAGTAAAAATTTAAAACTCAGATGCTCATAACATTTTTTCCTATTACGACGCTAGGGTTTTTTTATTTATAGTTATTCGATGGAAAACTTTGTGTTGACATTTTTAACCTTAGATATAAATGCTAAAAATTTTATGAATTTTTAACCTCAAAATTACTTGCAAATTATCGCGATTTTGACAAATTTCCAAAAAATCTGAACTTTAAACGCTTATAAAAAAAAAAATGTTTGACTAGTGATATTTTGGCCACTCAACATTTTAAAAAATATACTTAGAAAAATCGAAAATTATAAATGGCTCAAAAAAGCCATAATATTTTGAAAATTTAACGGTGTATAGATAACGCTAATATAAACATTTAGTGAAAATTTCAAGTATTTACAGTAATTTGTTTTTGCGTTACAACAATATAAAAATAATTATTATTATTAGATATCGCTTTCGCGCTTAGGTATAAAATAGTAAAAACGTAATTGGTATTATAATTTTGTGTATAATACTATTTATTATATTTTTATACTTAATATCAGTGTCGGCCTGGCCATGGCCGCTAGGCCGCAAACGCGTCCGGGGCCCTCAGCCGTATTTGTGTTGGGGGGCCCCCCGATCGTAGTGATCGTTACTGATATAAAGAAAATCAAATGTACAATTAATTTTGAATTTGAATCACATTAAAAAAAATATTA
>VUJU01000087.1:62376-117988 GCA_009835225.1 Aphis craccivora | reverse complement strand
AAAATATTAAGCTGTATAATGTGAGAAGGTATTATTTATATTATGTAATATGTAAAATTTTTTTTTAAATAATAAATTATTAATCTAATTTAAATCTTAACCTAATGGATGGTTAATTTTATATATGGTACTTTTAAAAAATTATAATATTTTACACTACTTATAAGTACATTTTTAATAATTTTATGAAAAAACATTTTTGGGGGCCCTTCTGAAGAAATGCATCCGGAGCCCTTAAGGTACCAGGCCGACACTGCTTAATATAATAATTATTTTCTCGTTATTTTGGATTTCGTAATAATGTAACTTCAATTCTATATTTTTTTCACTATTTTGCATTACGCTTTTTTTTTTTTTTTTTGATATTATGGCCTATAATTATTATGAGTTTTTTTTAAAAACTAGTATATTTATAAATTATAAAATTCTATTAATACATCGGATAGAGATGTGTATTTCGTGCAAGAAGACGATGGTATTAATAACGTAATTGAACTTCAGCGTTGGTGATGATGCGTGGGTGCAGATTGAATTTAAAAAAAAAAGAATGTGCAAGGGGTCAGTTAAGCCCTGGATAAAAATAACAGAAGCCTATTATATTGTTGTTATTGTTGTATAATTCGGAGGAGTGTGTACGACGACCGGGAGCAGGGAATTCTACTTCGGCTATACCTAATAGAAATATAGTACAACAGACTCGAGCGGGTGACGCTCCCTTTCAGTTTTCGTACCTCATACATATTCATCGGCGCTCGTGGCGCGTACGTCGTAACGTGTAATACGATTTTAGATTACGTATATTATAATGTTATGCCCTATGTTAAATGAATTAAATATAATATGACTCATAATATACATTATGTTATCAGTGTATCGCGATCGCATTCCGTCGTCCGTGACTCCATCGCGCCGATAATAACATAATATTATTACGATCGCTGTCGGATATAAGATACAGCTATATATACCTACTTACGTATAGTTAACGTAAAATAAAATATTAAAATATTACGGGGAGGGGGAAAGGAGAAAAAAAAAGAAAACCACACTCGAAGCGATCGATGGATTTCCAATTTCGCGAACAAACAAAGTCGCCCGAGAGTCCGAACGAGTGTAGGTAGGATAAAAATAAACCGCAACCGCCGCGAATAGGAATTAAAAAAAAATCACGATAGATATTAAGAGCGAAGCGCATGTCAGTGTGTCTCTGTGTGTTTGTGTGTGTGAAGTGGTATATTATTGTACACAATATCATCGGAGTTTGTACCTATAATATATATATATATATAGGTACACCCGCATACGTCCTACACTCCTTTACTACGTATTACACACATGCATCATGTGTGTGTGTGTGTGAGGTGGGGTTGAGAAGAACCAAGGTTGTTAAAAAATTTAATGTACACACACACACATATGTATATATATATAAATGGAAAAAAAAACCCGATACCCGAAGAGGCCAAAACAAATACTTAACTGTATTGTGCGAAGAGATCGTGGTGAGGGGGGTAGGACATATGGTAAACGATATGGGGACGGGAGAGCAAACAAATCGCTTGCATGTGCGTGTATATTATAGTCTCCCGTGGTTCTGGAGCGTATAATTGAAATTAATCATTTCCCGCAGTCGGGGGAGCGCGCGTATTCCCAGCCACGACTGCAGCGAGTTACGACAACGACGTCGTCGGGCGAATAAATAAATCCTATGCGGTCCGATATTTTTTTATATACATTTGTACGTTGTTGGCGTACAGCGAGAGACGGATACGAATCAATTTACGCGGTGCGATATAATTAATGATCTCCGGCGACGAGAGGAGCGGTGTGGTCCAAATTGGCGCAGAATAAGTTTGGTGAATGAGAGAGCGAACGAGGGCCAATGATAATAACGATGTGCCGAGACACTCTGTTTACGTTCAAAACTCGAATAGTATTGAACTGAAGATTTTCGTAATGATTATAGACAAGTGAGTTATGTCATTGTCGCAAAGGTTAGACGTATACATGTTATGACGATTTTTACAAATCTAAGGTTAGCAATCTAAGTACCTATCTATAATGCAGTAATGCTGTATTGACGACAATTTATACATTAAGCAAATGAAAACATTTGTTGAGTGCTATAAAAATACACTAAATCGTGAGATATTTGTTTTATTTTCTGTATAGTATATGAGAGTGCAAGACTCCAATTTTATATTTTGCCCTGGGTGGAACAAAATTAAGGTTTTAACATTTATAGCACAACAGCGATAACGAGTCACCAGTCATACTCACGGAGCAATGAAATAACCATACTGTTAAATAATAATAAGTTTATTATTGAAAATGTTTAATCTCTGCTTCACCAATATCTATTTTAATAATTTAATATGATATTTAGATTGGAAATAATAACCTATTTATTTTTAATTTTGGTGCAAGTCAATAACCGTTCTCTGTTTACCCTAAAATTAAATAGTAGGGAATATTTTGTTAATAGTAATAACTTGGTAATAAATTACTACAATACTACTATTATAATAACTAGAATAACAATCATTCAAATTATGTATTAATACCTAATATACAATATAATAGACATAAATGTATATGAACATTAATTCACTATCAAACACAAGATGAAAATGTATACTTAAATACTCAATATTTGTTACTTTATTTTATACGATTTAAAATAGTATTATAGGTAATTATTTATGTATCGATCAAATAATAAAGTTAATAGATTACAGTGTACACGCACAATACATAACTAATAGGGCCGTTCTTACAATGTCCGGTTAAAGTTTACGGACACTTAACCGGCGGAATTTTGCCGGTAATAAAATCTGTTATCAGTCGGTTAGCGTTAACCAACACTTTACCGGACATTGTAAGAACGGCCCTAAATGTATTGTAGATTAATGTATAGTGTATACAGTATACTGCAATAATATTGACATATTACCAACATATACTTATTTGGTAATTAATGTGTTTGGAAAGAAAAATTAAAAAAATTTCACTCTGGACCTGATTCGTGCACTTCTAATAATGGTCGTAATGCCAATCGTTCGACCGTTCGTCGGTTAATCTTTAAAGGGGGGAACTACATGAAACTCGTAAATATTTTTTTAGTTCCCCTCTTCAAAACTTAATAACGCCTTTTCGTGTAGAGCTGCAGTAATGGCATTTATTTCCATTCATTATTCAAAAAACGTTCATTTGTATTTTATTGTCATTGTCGATTTCTTTTTACAAATAAAATTAATAGAATCTATAAGCATGAATGCATCATTACTATAACTGTTTTGAGAATGGGGAATTTGCCTCAAAATACTTGACGTGTGGACAACGGTATAACTTACTGACTGTGAATCAATTGAATCAAATAAGAATATATTATGATCCAAAAATAGAAAAACTATTAGGACAGGGAAAACTGGTCACTGTTAACAGAGCGATAACGAAGCTCTCGATGAATTTAGTAATTTAAATTGAACAACTTAATAATACTAATACAAAATATCTAATACTAAACAACGCAATCAATGAGTAGATAAGTTGGTCGCTAATGTCTCTTTTTAATCTCAAAAATCAAAAAAAAATAATAATTTTACTTACATGATCGAATAGTAATAATAAATGTTGAACAAAAGTTTTAGAGTTTATATAATATTATATATAATTACTGATGTATATAATTAGATATGTACAATGAAAACAATTGTATACAACCAAAAATTGGCAGTCTAGGAATATATAATATTAATATATTATTATGATTTATAATATGTTATAAGACGCTGTACTAATTACAGAAGCTGATAAGAAACTAAAGTGTTTATATAATATAAAATTATATATAGTATATATTTATGTATAATATATATATATATATATACACTAAATAATAACAATAGTATTTTTTTAGTATTTTTTTTTTTTTTTACACAAATTGTATAGAGCAAACAAAGCTCGTATGATATGTAATTGTTTCAATCGTCATGGATAATATTATTAAATATAATACATGAACCAAACCGAATTATATTTTTATCGAAGTTAACAATAAATGTGGGAAATTAATAATTATTAGTAATGTATTAAATTATCACAAAAAAATTGTTTTAATTTTGTATTCAATAAATAATATTTTAATTTTAAAATATTTAAATTACTTCATTCATATTATGATTATTGTGTTCTAAAATGAAAATTTAATATATTCGTTTTGGGTTACTGCATTAAAATACTTGATTTTGCGAGGAATTTTCAACTTAAATCGATATATTTTTTTACAATTAGACTAGATAAAAAATCATAGTTAATTTTAAAAAGATATTGAAACTATACACAAAACAAAAATTACATACATAAATAAAAAGAACAACAAAATATTTTGGAAATAAAAAGAAACAAACAAAGAAAATGTATTATCATACAACATAATACAATAATAATAATATTAAATAGAATATAGTTTACAATAGGATTTCTAAATACAATATATTATATATATATATATTCATTTATTTTTATACAAAAATAGTGTTATTAAAATTCATTAAAATTTGATATTTTATCTTTTTATTATTATTTTTATTTATTACATAATATTTTGGTCAGTAAGACAGAATTAAAAATGTCTCATACCATTTATTGATGTGACAATAATAATAAATTATTGTCCGGATTTTTAAGATTTTTATTTATTATTGTGTATAAAATTGTTTGAATATTGCATTTCATATATTAAATTATGTATTAAATATGTTTAGAAGATCGTATTTTAATTTTTAACATGTGTTTTCTGAAAAAAAAACTATTAGGTATTAAATAATTAATAATGTTTCATTTGTGTTTGGTTAAGTCGTATAGTTATTTTTCTTTATGGTCTCGTAGAAGAAATGAAAAAATACAAACCATCATTGATAAGTAGTATATACGAATAAAAATGTATATACTATGTATCTGCATGGTCTTTAAGACTTTAAGAAATATGCCTATGTAATTATATAAATGGTTTAGTATAAAAAAAAAATTGGAAATTCTTTTGAAAAATGAAGAATTAATATTTTTCAGAATTTTAATATTGTAACATATGGTTTGATTAGTGTGAGGAAATGTTAGTGTACATTATACAAACACATTTTAAGTGTAAGTACTCGAAGATTAAAAATCCGGACTGTAATAACAATAATAATAATGATAATAATAATAAATAATGATTAAAAGATTTTAATAATAACAATGCGTATTTTAAACCTACATACAGAAGTATCGTATTTTACCGAATTGGTGTGTACAGTCGATTAAGTTTGACTTTGACAACTACTAGAAACATAATCAACACTATTTTAAAGGCGGCGCATTGTGTCTTGTTTATTTATTTCGCAGACGAGCTGATTAACGGGCTCGTGGCGTATGGCTGTCCGTTGCAGTTTGGTAGAGCAAACGGATTCATTGCGAACGGAGATGTGACCAAAGTACCCATTCCTGTAATAAAGTAAAGTCATAGTAAATTAATATTAAAAATGCCACATTGCCACATGTTATAATTATAACAACGTGTGGGATTGCAAAAGAAAATGATAAATAATTAATAAACGAACCTAATATCTATTAATAGGATATTATGCGTCCGTTCATATTTTGTTGGTAAATATTGTTTTACACGGGTAAAAAGTAAAAATCACTTGGTTTGCGGTCTTAGTAGAGCCCCCACATAATTACATAATTAATAAAATAGATAATATTTTCCGTGTCGTGAGGTTTTATTTTTTGATATCATTAATAAGCAAAAAGTTATAAAAATATATTATTTTTACATTTTTCAATACATATTTTGTCGTAACAAAAATAAATAAAAACACTACGACACTATCGAAATTCTTAAATATTTTAAGGTGGAAATTTGGTATTTTAACTTTGATTTGGTTCTTTTTCACGTGATTTAACGGTAACTATTTTTAATTCGTACAATAATATTTTAATTTTCACTTCGCACAAAAACGCAACAAATTATTAACGTTAGTAGTAAAATCAAAACTAGTATTTAGAGTTAGATGTTCACGGCTCTAGCGATGTATAAATATCGCAAAATACACGCAAAATGTTCAATTCACTACGCATGTCACTACTATCCTCAATTGATATTTATTGTAGCCCATGGGATATTATAATTTAGTTTCAGTACGCATATCTAAGCATACTATTACAATATATAAAAACATAATATAAAGTTAAACACGAAAAATGTGAATTTAACATAATATAGAATAATTATATTTTGATTTGTCATAAGTTTAGATTTCTTGACTACTTCATAAACAACACAAAACTGAAAAGGAACGTCAATACTTATGTTCAGACATTAGTCTATGTTAACTATAATAATATAATAATATTGTATAAGCTATTCGCTGTTAAAATTGCAGAATAATTATTATTAGTCACTATCTAGATTCTAGAATAACAATGAAATACCTATACTGTTATAGAAAACACACTGACTAGTGTTCAGTTCGATTACAAATTAATAGATAATAGGTACTATTACGATCAGAGATGTAGTACGTGCACAGAAAAATGTTTCGGAGGGATATTATTACTTTTTGAAAATCAGGTGTTGACAATTGAAGATAATTTAAAAAAAAAACATCCAAAAATGCCGAGACGTATAAGGAAGGCGGTGTTTTGTGCACCCAACACATCCTACTACACATTATATAATGTTCACTACTATCGGACTATAACAATAATAATGAACAAAAACGACTCGTCGACGTCGTATTTTAGTAATCACTATAATATCTCTATCAACATTTTATGGTCATTGGATTTATTTTGTGTTATGAATTTATGATTCTAGTGAAATGAGCTGTATATTATAATGATATTATGGTTGGCAAATAACTATACAGGTATACTGCATGTACTAGTACTGTATCATCATCGCAATGCTTACTCGAGGAAGAGTTGAAGAGTGATGGGTGCGAAGTGGCCGTGGGCGAGTTCATGTTGGTAAGTTGAACCGACGACGCGGCCGACGTGGTGTTGGGCATGGTGGAACCGTTGTAACCGGAATTTCCCCCGTTGCCATTGTTGGGACCGGAATTGGACGGGTTTCCACCGTTTCCACCGCCGCCGCCGCCGCTTCCGCCGCCTCCACCGCCACCACCGCCACCACCACTGGTTGGCGGCGGATTTATGTACGTGCTTCCGTTCGTGCCGTTGGTCGAATGCGGCGTCGATGCGCTGGACCCGTAACCGCCGCCCCGGGGCGACACGCTGCTGCTC
The DNA here is from genome assembly GCA_009835225.1 of Aphis craccivora. NCBI lineage: Eukaryota > Metazoa > Arthropoda > Insecta > Hemiptera > Aphididae > Aphis > Aphis craccivora. The sequence goes on along the minus strand of VUJU01000087.1, from coordinate 110,701 downwards.
TGACCGCGTCCGTAATCGTCTGTGGATAACGCAAAAGGTTTTCGTATTACAAAAAAATAACCCACTTGGTCGGTGTTTAAGACAATATTATACGCTCTTAGAGAGTATTACAATACAATACTATTGTATCTCGTGTAGTCGTGTCGTAACCTATATACCGTATTAGAAGTTACGACCAATTAGTAAACGCTCAGAGACGAAATTTGAAATACATATTGCGTTGAATTATTCTAATTATTTCTTCGTGCGCCCGTGTGCCCGTGTCGTATCATAATATTCAATACATATAGGCAACGACTAACGAATTTTGGTCACACGTATATAGATTGAATATATTATACTCTAGGAACCTACACAATATTGCTAATTGTAACTTAATGCGACTTAATGGTAACGTTTGGATATGACTAACGATTTGCATTTATGACTGCTCGAGGGGGAAAGAGGGTGAAATATTTGTGTGTGGTTACTGGTTACGTAAGGATTAGAGTTATTAGCAAAAATTAATGAACACGTCACGGTATAATGCAGTTATGGAAAACTTGCTTAATATTATTTAATAAAATCTTCATGCAATTATACACATCATATTTATATACTCGTATAGTTGATATGATTCAGTGGAGTGGTCAAATAACTCAAATATTATTATTGACTACGACTGGTTGAAAACAGTAAATAGTGTATTATAATAATGTCTGTGTATGCTACAAGTTTGTTTTCAAAATTTTGAATAATATGTAATATTCCAGATAATCTTGTTTTTATTAATCTATATTCCATATATTTAGAAAACATTATAATATGCATTATGTCGGAATTCCGGACGTATTTTTCTTAAAATCTATTTTTAACCTTGGCCATTTTAACTATTTATTATTTTATACGTCAATATATTGTTGTCGTCTTGATGTTAAATGTTTGGATCAAATCGTTTTTGAATTCTTTTACAATAATTTTGTAATTTTTCATTGTACGTTTTAAATATTGTAGATGTAAACGATGTATTATATATTATTATGTACAAAAATGGAAGTGGAACAAATAGTTTTCATATACACTTTCCATTTGTACGCTCACTGATCGGAATAAGACCCTAGTTAGGCCCTAGTAAGGATTCCCCCCTGTTCGTCCGGTAATCATAGGAAAGTAATAACTAATAACTAATAACCTAATAGTTTAACAATATGATCTCATTACAGCACTCACCGTCGTTCCATTGACCGGTCGCACCGTGGTCGTGTACGGTCACCGCTAGCTGTCCGGTGTACGGGTTGAACCCGGTGCCCACCGCTCCTGCCGACGACGACATGTTGTTGCTGTCCCTGTCCCGCGAGCACGGTGACCTGGGCAGCGATAGCGAAAGCTGATTGTTTCGGGGCATCGTGTACAGTGCTTCCGCTAAATCTGCTGCACGCTTCAGGATCACTTCCTGCGAAAACATTAACGTGTGATTATAGACACCGAGTTGTTTATAGTATATTATTTTCGTTATAATTATTACACGTCTAATAGTGAATCACGATTCACGACCCTATAGTTGCGATGCTTTTCGCGCTACACTCGGAAGAGCTACTATAATTATAAGTGATTATTGATTTTATTATAACTAATTTATTATATTATTATATCGTTGATTCGTATTTTAAAGCTATCCCAAGAAAATACAATATTATCATACATCCACGCGGTGTCGTACACAGACCTAGGAGGGGGAAGGGGGTATTTAACCTATTTTGCTGTTTTAAAATGTAAATGAAAAATGAAAATTACAAGCCAGTCGGCAATCGCCATAGTATTGGCTCCAAGATGCAAAGTTAATGTTGAGTAAAAATATTTTTATACATACATAAAGATTTTTATTTTTACACGTTTTAAATTTCTTATATAAAGTAATTTATAAACTAGAAGCCATAGAGTCATAGAGAGAGGCATAATACTTTGAAAGGTTCCTAATAAATTAAAATTTGTTCGTATAATTAATTTTTAATACTACCATTGTCCATTACCATAATAATTCTGTTTTTAATTTTAAATTAAATCTGCTTAAAAGTTTTTATAACTTGATCAAATAAAACTAATTATTAATAACCTATGTTATTAGTTTATTACGTTTGATATAATGGAGATTTTTAATTTTTAATTTCATATAACTCATTATATTATAATAATATCGAATCAAAACATCATATTTTATGTATCATGTAAATATCATGTGTTTTTATTATTATTAATAGTAAATGGGTAATATGATAATTTATTAATAATTTAGTGACATTTGTATAAACAAATATGTATATTTATTGACTATTCCCTTGATTGTATATACGTATTGTGCCTATAATAGTATAGAATATAGATTGTATATTATATATTAGGTATAGTAATAAAAAGAAAAAAAATATCTTTATAAATAATGACTTAAATAGTAACTTCTACATACATATTAACATATTAGTTAGTTATGTTAATATAACTTAAATCAAATATATATTTTTTTAAATCGTCCCCCTCATTAAAAATTACTGAATACGTCATTGCATCTTACATCTATACTTTTAATTGGCGTGAGCATGATAGTTTGATCTTCTGTAAATAGCGTCAGTTTAGAATCCCTTGCTTAGTATGCGACAAACGTCTGCTATTATATGTATCTACAGTAAGTGTTGTAGTACTTACATGAACGAATTAAGTTGATAGAATTATTACCCATTTGCTCGTTTTACGTACAATATTATTATACATTTACTGATTGTAAATTTTGAAAAATGTTAATATAACTATTTAATACCTACGATATAATATTAAAAAAATACTGTCTACCGTATAAAAAAGTGTAGATTGCACGTAACAGCTAACTAACGATGTTGAGTTTACAATAATAGTATATTGTTTTAATTCATTTAAGTAGGTACGTAATTGTTATTTACCTTTGGTAGTTTTTCGGGATCACCTGGGTATCTGGGAACAAATTTTTGTAGTCTTTGGAAACCGTAATCAATGGTCGGTTCGCTGAGTGCTAAAATGATAAATATATTCTATATAAATATAATTAATATAATAAATGATATAAATTATGATTGAATCGGTATGCAACATCATAACTTGTTGCAGTGGCGATATTTCGAAACGTTTTTCGAAATACGCGCGTTATCATCGTAATAGATTTTCAATGTACGACAAATCAACTTACATATGTATGCGAATCTGCCAGGAGATCCTTTGCAAAACTGTTTGGATTTATACGACAACGTTACTTCCACGATGCCGGGTATGGGCCTGGGCGGTGTTTGCACTTGTATGGCGTGTGGAGTCAATAGCTGCAGGGAAATATAGTAATCGTATTAAACTACGTGCTCGGAATACGCGAACACACAATATTATATATATATATATATTGAGTTTTCTGTTTATAATTACTTCGCTCCAAACTAGATTGCTGCCGAAAACCACTTGCAACCCGTCGAAAAAATTATCACCCAATATAGTGACCGAAGCTCCGCCGTGGGTCCATCCTTCGCTCGGAGTAATATGTTTTATACACGGTGTCGCCACGGGTAGAGGAGAAAACATACCTAAGAGATAAAAAAAAAAAAGTGAACACATAATCATATTTAACATGGACTACTGTATAGTCTGTTTATTGCGTTAACTCGTGAAACGAGATTATGTTTTCGTCGAGATAAACGTATTTATACATAGTAGGTACATACATAATTTTAGAGATAGGATTTATATGCAATAGAAAATTGAAAATATACATATTTTGATCGACATATTGTTGAAATGATGCACTATTGATTTTTGTATTTTCGGTATTAATGATGAAAGTAAAAATAAGGTAGTTTCACAAACAATGCGTATTTTAAAACGCACTCACAATAAACGACAACGACTATGTCAAAACTTGAATTGTAAAATAAATGCTGTAGTTGTAAAATAATTTGTTGCAGTACGAGTTTATGAAAATTAAGATAAAATATAAAAGAAATCAATATACCTTTGCTCGCATAAATACTTGGGTATATATTTTTTGAATGCCATTTATAAGTATTTATAAACGAGTTGCAGTGGTATTTATTGTTGAAGTATTCAATAATATGCAAATTAAAAAAGTCACTATTTGTTTCATCATGACGTAGTTCGTAGATAATATTTCAAACTAAAGCCCTGACTTCCTACAACCACGCATCCGTGATCACTCAAATTTTTCAACAGTAGCGACCGCTGTGTGATCGGTACTGTGTCAACTTTTGCGTGGTCCAGGGCTTAAAGCAGTAATCAGAATTTGCAAAAAAAAATATGCCAATTTCCAATACATATACCTAATATACCTAAATCCTATTCCTATTACTCATAATATATTATAACTACATAACAACGCGTTACGCGAGCGACGAATAAAGTTTTGATTCGTTTTAAGTATGGACAACATTATAGGAAAAAACTTTTACAGCGTATTATTGTATGCGCGCACGTAGGTACCTAAAATATTCCAATCCTTTTGTTTACCCAATGGTCAAAAGATAAATATGTATAATAGTATTATATACTTATAATATACAGCTTGTAGCTAAATCGATTTAATTTTTTTTTTTTTGGAAATATTTATAATTCTGAAAATTAAGTTTGCGGGAACGTATATACAATTTTATATTATATACCATTATGTTCCGCTTATCGTTTTTGATTCAACGCTCAACTTAAAATGATCGAATGAACAATATAGATTCGTACTTTCATTTTTGGAAATTTAATTCTGTCCGATTCACAAATGTGAACTTTCTTGGGCGTGATTCATAAACAAACCATGGTCATTAAGAATCGTATAAAGTACTCGTGGTTTTATCCAATTTCTGAAAAACCAAATGTACAGCCGGGTGTCAAGTGAAATAATCGATCGTGTGTGGTGAAAAAAAAACGCTAATGACTGTAAATTTACAGGACAATTCCGCGACTATCGGAGAGAGAAAAAAAATAAAAGTAACAATCGATAGAACGTAAAATACAAAAATCCACAGACGGGACAAACAGTATAAATGCATATTATATATTTTATATATATATATATATATGTATACACGTTTTTATAGTATATTATATTTTATTATTCGCTGTATCCATCGACATCGCAATATTTTTTTCTCTACTTTTTTCGTTGTATTTTTATCTCTGGTATATATTATTATGGAGTGAATTGAAGTTACGCTTAGCTGTCGAGACCGAGAGATTTCTTTTGCCGGGAGCGGTTCAATTGCGACGCTGTATAAAATGGGTTTTATGCAGTGGACCGAATCAGGCGGTACCAATTCGGGACAAGAAAAAAGTTTTAGATCGCAAAACTCCGTAGAATGTCGCCCAGCATACACAAACAACTTCCACGTGTATTTTTCCCTTTATTTTATTTTCCTTTCCATTTTATTTTTATTTTTTGTCCTCTTACTTTAAGAAAACAAAACAAAACGTCAAAACTCGTGAATATCTGTTTAGTATTACTCAGGCGTTTTGCTCGGCTTTTAACAATCACTAGATACCCTATAATGCGTTTTGTGCATGTCTGTATTTTTTTTTCGTGCTCCAAGTCAATTATAAAAAAAATATTAGGTCGTGTTGATGTGCCGTCAAAATTGTCTACGCATAATACGATAAAAATGGGTAAAAACGTTCATGACAATAATATCTGAAAATATACCATAATATTATTATGCGTCGTCGTCCGCAGCGGGGAAATACGTAGTATTATATAAAGTGACCTTTACGGCAATACCAAAACACTAATATTAGAATCGGTAGAAATTGCCCTTACAAAGTATTTCGCTGTATAAAAATAATTTTTAATGCACGATAAAGTTTTATAATACGTCATTACTTATTATTCTCGTACACTGTTAAAACAAATTTATATTTATCAATATTATTATGAAATATTGTTATCTGATTTGAGACGAAAATAAATAATTACTAATTTTACATTACTCTACTCAGTGCTTTTACTTACCGTCATTTGGGTCTAAACGTTTTGCTCGGCGTCCGTGTTTTGAATTGTTGTGTACGAACATGTTATCCGATACAGCCAACAGAGGACCTTCAACTGTAACTTGTGTCGAAATGACCACCTGAAAATTGAAAATAAATATTTTACACAACTTCACATATAACTGTTATGTTTTAATTGGTATCGGCAGAAAACTTAAAATTGTCTACACACATATAATTGTAGAGATTAAAATTGTTTTAAATTAAAATCTACTGAATTTACTTTTGTAAACAAATACTGTGTGTGTGTGTGTATAATATACATATAGAATTATTATTGGTATAGATTATAATAATAGAGGAATTCATCAAACATGCTCATACTATTTAAGCAGTTTCTTGTTTTCAATGAGAGTTATACCTACTTTTTCTTATAAATTGTTAAAAATATGACATTTTTGAAAATGTTTATGTAAATATTTAATTTATAATTTGAACTAATAGTTATAACTTCAATGCCAATAGGTCCATGGTATTGAATGTGGTAGACATTATAGGAGGTATGATGATTTAAAAATACACTATATTTTAAAATATTATGTAAGCATTGATTATATAAAAAGTAATAATGTAATATATATTATATAAAATCAAAAATCAATGACGTGTGTAAAAATTAATAAATAATTATAATAAATTCTAAGATGGATCATGCCAAAGACAATAAAATAAAAATTATAGTGTTGATGTTTTTAAAAATAATAAATATCTAAAATAGTATAAAATATCAAAACTATTTAAAATGTGGTATTTAAGCATAAGTACTAATTCTAAATTTTCAGAATTAGAATTAATTGATTATTAAATTGAAAAATGGAGGTAGTGTGTTTGGTGAATCACTTAATTTAAGTAGGTGACTCAGGTGGAGTTATAAACGGTATAAAAAAATATAATATGTTCACTGATAAATATGAGTTACTTTACGTAAACATTTATGCATCGTATCTTGTAGTCATGAAAATAATGGCTGAATGCAGAGGTACATAATAGGTATTATTATTATATCATGTATAACTCATGAGCGATCGGTTATTTTGATAAATATTATCAAACACGGAGAATTAATATATCTCTGTAGTAGTCTGTTGCAGTTCTCTGCTTACATATTATCTGTAATCTACATATTATATACGTATATATTGATTAATGTTTTGCGCGTATATAATATAAAGAATGATAGGTAATAAATAATAATTCACAGCGTTATAGTGGTTACTACACACGTTAGATATTATACGAGAGATAAGTTCTACTCGTTTATTTTAAATTTATGGCTGGAAAGGGTTAACAGCCCGGCAGTAGTTGCTGAATCGGATCTAGTAATTTCATACTATATTATTTTCGTAAATATCACTATTAATATTAGTATTTATTCAGGGTGAGTTACTGAGTTTAACACGAAATCTGGAAAACACTAATGACCATTCTGTATAAACTATAAAGTTTAAGTATAAGCCATAAGGTATTAAGGTATATCGTATATGGTTCACGCTTAGATTTTTAATAATATAAAAAAGTGAAAAAGTGGGTTCCGCTCTTCTGAAAGGTAGTGGTTGAGTAATGAGTTCGAGTAGATAATGTAATGTATATTGGGTTAAATTTGAATTCAATGGTGTATATCATTCTATAAGAAAAACGAATTCTCAGTGAAGACAGTCATACAATATCACTAAGCCTAATCATATTACCTATTATGTTTCTCGATATTGTTTGTAATTTATTTTTCTGTTAGTTTCTTTTACTTATTAAATATTGCATTTATTGTATTATTAATGTAATAATAAGTATAATGTGTAGTGAGTACCCTATTGTATAATTACAATTAACTTTTGAGTGAAAATAATTTTTCAGTAAAAATATTTGAATTTCAAATGTTTATAAAAAAATTATTGTGCTTACATATTTATTAGATTTTTTTAGCCTTAATATAGACAAATTATGATCAACCCTAAATTAAATTTTCAAATCGTAGGTATTTACATTTCATAAATTTTTAATTACAAAATACTCGTAATTTGTTATTTTCACGATTTTGACGAATTGTATCAAATATTGAATTTCAGATATATTTAAACAAAAATTGTGCTTAGTGGTTACGTATTTTTAATATTTTATACGGATACATGAAAATTGTAAATGGGATCTACCATCTAAATCCAATTTTCTACCAGAAACCACCCCAAAATTGAAAAGAATTTTTACAACCATAAAAGGCGATGACAAAATAAAAACACAAACACTCATAATTATAAAATCAATTCCATCATGGCTTAATACCTCTCTGTTAATCCAAAACGCTCTTATTTCTTGAACATATAATATTATTAGCTCTCTCGTGTTGTGTAAATTAATCATTAAATATTAATACAAATACTCGGAAGTACTTATTATAACGCAGTCGGGCGATGTATATTGTATACATGGCTAATGAAAGCCGGAACAATTTAATATCATACAATAATTGACATTTTAAGTCGTAGTTGTTTGGTATAGATTATATTTTATAATAATAAAAGACGTAAAATTATTGTAAATACCGGCGTCAAATTGTTATTCCTGACGACATTTTCGAGTTTTAACGCGGTATTTTGAATAACATTTTACATTAATTTAATATAGTGATCTAAAAATAAGTGGACGGATAGTTCTGAAATTAAGATAATAAATATAATGGAATATCTATTTGCGTTCAATATAATTCGTTTCTTTGAAAATTAAACATTCAAGTCACAACCATTTAGCATTGTTATCGGTCACATTTTTAGAAATTTACATGGTGTTGCATTTAGTCAAACACGGAATTAATCACCGATCCCCCAATCTCGTTAAACGCATTTATTAATTCGTATCGTTATTTCTAAACTAATCGTTCATGTATTAAAAATAAACGTTTGTCGATTCGAGCATTTCGACCGCTGCGGGAGCTGGTTATTACCCGCGATGTGCGCAGCCCAAGCTTTCATATTATTGAATATTACGTGAACCTTATTATAAAATTATAAAATATCTGACGGATGAACTATAATATTGTGTGTGTATATATATATATATAAAATTCGGTGCTTGTTAACGTCCTGCTGGTCGTAAATATATTATACGACGAGGTCGAGCTTATAGCGAATTATCCGATGACGTCGTCGTCTTCGCCTTCGCGTCTTCGTCGTCGCCGCCGCCGCCGCCTCCACCGCACCGAGCGCATTCGGCAGCGGCGGCGGCGGTCGTGTAGTCAATTATTAAATCTCGAGCGTCGATTTTCTCGCGGAAAGTTTTTCATTATTAAAGAAGCGAGCGCACGCGCTTCCTCGAGCGTATGTGTGTGCATGTGTGCATGTATATATATATATATATATATGTGTGAGGCGCGCGTGGTGTAAATTAGATTGGCCGACGAAAGTTTTTGCACGCGTTTCGTCGAAATAATAAGAATTTTCCGCGCGGAGGGGCTCACCAAACACACACACACACACACACACACACACACACATACTTATATACGTACTTAACGTACTTGTGTTCGCGCCGCTGGCCTTTGCAGCGCATTGCACAAACACACACGAAAGCATTTATGTATATATAAATATAACATATTATATTATAAGTTATAACTGTGGGTGCAGAATGCAGTAGAGGGGGTAGGTGTACACACACACGCACACACACACTCACAAACGATCGCACCGCCACCCATTTTGCGGCCACGATAGGGTAAAATCGACTCCACCTCTCGAGGGTTTTGAATTCCGCCTCCGGGGAATACGCCGCCGCCGCCGCCAGTGTGGTATACTACGACGACGATCGTGTACGAGCTAGAGAGCGGCCTTGACGTCGTCGTCGTCGTCGTCTTCCGCAAACCCCCCCCCCGCCGCCGGCATCACTCACTCACATCACCGCCGGCTATACGACTGCCGCGCACCTACGCCCGATGTCCCACAGGGTTGCCGTTCCCATGGGAACACGCGCGAGCGGCGGCACGACGGTGGCGAGGGGGTGGTTTTGAATCGCTAAAGAACATAGCGCCAAGTGCCCCTCGCCGCCGCCGATTCCGGGGTGGGTATCGACGCGGTGGATTGGTGGGGGGGGGGCGAAGCAGGGGTGTTGTACGTGTATATATATATATATAAGTATTATTATGTACCATGCACGCGAGCCGGGTTAATTCTCTGAGCGTTTCGACTTTTGCCGCCGAGGATCGCCCGTGCCACTTTAATATTATATATTATAAGCGGATGCACATCGGCCGAGCGCCTTTACAATAATGTACGCGAGTATTACAATACAAGACGACGTGTAGTATTATAATAACATTATGTAATCGTATTTTGTCATTATTCCTACACGTAACAGTTTTTAATAATCGTCTTTTTTAATTATCAGATTATGTCCGGCACTCGAAAAACTTGTTTGTGTTTGTTGATTTTGTAGGGTCAGGTTATGTATTAAATATATTTATTTTAACGAGTACTTAATGTAGGTGGTGAATTATATGCACAAATTATTTTTTACGACGGAACTTGTGTTTGAAATTTTTTGAAAGGTCGTTATTACAAAATGTAAGTGTTTGTACATAATCTAACGGCGCGGGTGAGAGGTTCGGTGCTAGTTGAACGAAAGAAACTTTTAAATATAGCCTACCACGATACCGGTCAATTTAATCAAACCAAAAAACACTTTCGTTTTTCGATGCCAAAAACCGAACTGTCGACCATGGCGCGTAGATGCCATACGACACGAGTATATAGATGTATTACGTTTCTTGATAAAAATATTTTCACGTACCCTGAGCTCGGACACCCAACCTGCAGATGCTTTTCTGATAATAATTATTGCTTTCGTCACTTTCGGCAGTGCTGTAGTTGAACAAGGTTTTATTCATCAAAATGTCACCGCGTTATTGTTTATAAATGTGATAGGTACTTATTATAGGTATTATATTATTATTGTCGTAGCGCCGAGTTATAAATCACTGTTGAAATTAACGATTACATTATATGTATTTTATTATTCCATCAACTGTGCTGAAAACTGTTTTTATGTATTGTGTGTTCTACAAATCGGATTAATGTTTACGATTACGATGTTGCTTATTTTATCGCCTATAACGGCTATAAGAGAACAATAACATGTTAACTACGCACAGTTTAATTCGTGAGGTACAAATTTGTCAACAGCGAAGTAGTGACAGAGTACGCGACTTTAATACTAGAATATTATTATATTCAACATTTCTTTATAACCTAACATTTCTGCAGGCCCAGGGCCCGCTACTAGATTTATACGACGTACAATACACGAATATACCATTATATTATTATAATATCTACACCTGTGATAACTGCACACATCGATGGAATATTCTAGCGTACTACTGCAAATGTTCGGATTTGGTAGAGCGGGAATCGTCGAAAGTTGTCCATTTATTGTCGTATTACTTCGTTTTTTAAATTTTCGCCTAAATGTATTTTTACACGTCGCAAATTATCTACGCACGCGCGCACCACGGACTAGCAAACATCGATTTATTTAACCCCGTTAAACCGTGTAAGTATTATTATTATTTTACGATATATACATAATGATTAATGGTACATAACCTATGCGTGTACTTATTACGTGCAACGAGAAAAAAAATTATGGGTATCGTAAAAAGAGCGATCCCCGTGTTATGTCATTGATACGAATGGCGGCGTGCTATATATTATAATATCGGGATTTTTTTGTTTTCTACCGTGTTCTCGATTGGAATGTTATCATATTATACGGACAACGGGATGATACTAATACGGTTACCGTCGTCGTTAAGCGTGATAAACGCGGATAATAAATAATACCTACCGGACAACCATAATTTGATAATTATTTATTAAAAACGATAAATAAAACTGAACGAATGTTTTTTTTTTTTTTTATAATTCTCAAGGTTTTTTTTGTTTTATTTCATTTGAATAATAGTATGCTGATTTTTTTTCTGTCGTTTTCTTAATGTAAAACCGTTGTATATATTTGTTTTTGCTTAGTTATGGGAGTTAATGTTGTTAAAACTTTTATTAGTCGCGCGCGCGTGGCATGCTCTGCATACTGCCGTGGATAGTCTTGACATGAATTCCGGCTGTTTTGAGTAATTTTTACACCGAAAGCTTTAAAAAAATAATTAATACGAGAAAGGTTTTCCCTCTCTCCCTCTCTCTCACTCACTCTTATATACCTTTCATTTGTTTTTTTATTTTTTTACATTCCTGTTTACCGTTTCGGACGGGATTGCATCAATTATGAACCGTAATGGCATTTTATATTCTTGCAATCGTCAGATGAAAGAAACTTTTTTTATTATTATTTAAAGCGTGAAATGCAATAAAATATTTATACGAAAAAAAAATCGACAGAGACGAGCGTGTTAGGAAACAAAAAAAAAAAGAACACGAACTTTTCACATGCATTAATTAATTAAATGCCTTTTACCCGTGATGACAATTTTCTCGGTTTACAGGTATTATACTACACACCTTTTCATTATTATTTTGTAAATAATGATTGTGCGTTGTACGCATACTAGTTATATAGTAATTAATACGTTCTTACATTTGAAAAATAATAGCTGATAAATTATATATTTATGGCATACTGAAAACGTCAACGAAGATCGTTTAATTTTTCTTGTTTACGATGTTAACCCGCAATAATCGGAGTACATAATGTTATTAAAATTACATTTCGTGTTTGAACGAAGCGTATAGGACACGCACGACAAACCCACCACAGACGGTATATATCATTTTATGTTTGTGCGCATATATACATATTATAATACTGGAAAACCCTTTTACGTTAATGACTTGAATGAAAAAATACAAAAATACCCCCTCGGTTTTTTTTTTTAACTGGGAAAACGAAAGACCTTGTTCGGTTTATATACATACATTTACCTCTAATATTGTTTAACAGAATATTGTGTACATACTATATTATATTCTAAAATAAATAATATAAAAATAAAAATAAAAGTAACTACTTACTTGAAACCTTCGCATGTCTCTGGGATTTCCAGCATTTTTCAAACAATTTTGATTGCATTTCAAGAAAAACTTCAAGAAAAATCTATAAAACAAAACGTGTCATTTCGAATTAGTTGTGTTAAAATTGTAACTTAAAAACAAAAACAGTAATATTATTATTACGGGTGGGATAAGTATACGGTATACCCAAAGAAAATAATATAATATTATTGTTTGCTATTGTGGACTGTGGACTGTGGTAAATAATAGTAAGACCTTATAAAAACTTAAAACAATATTTTTCATTACAAATATTTCGCGTTTTAACTTAGGGCGTTCGTCTTAAGGTCACTGTATTAACAATTAATGTTTCTCTATTTATTTACGGAACATATTATTATATTTACAATTGAGTAAAACCGTCAAGTTCCATTGGTTAAGTATAACAGTGAAACGACGTTAATTACCATACACTTATCCGTAGTGAATTCCGTCACAAAATTTAGTTTATTTATAGTACCAACTATGCCGTGGCAGTAATATTGTGCATCGCATTGTGATATTAGCATATTACTATGCCGAGTGCGTCTCGATACCTACCTGTAATAACATTTTGGCGTTTAATAAAATAATAAACACCGAATAACCCGACGGCACACGGCGTATAACCCGATTGAAAATTGTTTTTTGAATCGTTCACAATATTGTTATTCTATTACAGCGAGTATATTAATTATTAATTGTTCACCGATTTTCACAGTTCTTACGAAGATCGGCGTACGTACATATATTATTATCATAATAAAAAAGAAACGCCAGATCGATGGACCGAATCGGAAAGAATTACTGACAAGTGCCCGCGGGGACAGCCCCGGACGGAAAATTGCATTATTAAATTTGCTGTCGGAGTAATGAACGTATACTACGTAATAAAGTTACAATAATAATATTATATATGTATATATATATATAGGTTATAGTATTATAATTTTATATAGTTTGCGCATAATGATTGATGCACACTGCCAATCGTCCTCCACCTCTCCTCTCCCACCCGATATCACCGTCATCACGGCACCGACTCGTCTACTGTTTTATTATATTATGGTCGACTATCACGCACACGGGGTTAGGTTAGCCCGGTAAAATACATGTAATCTTTGGCACGACCCTCCGAACCCATCGGCAGCGGCGTCGGAAAAGACTGAAGTAAACGATGGACCTTCTCTGTAGCGATTCCCCGAGGAATTTTCGGATCTGTTCGACGCACTAAGCCGCCTCCACGATACCGTGGTTTGTTTTGTTACGTTTTTTCTATGACTATATTTACCTATAGTGCCTACCTATACGATACATAATTATATTACGAGTATACGCAATTAAATGCTAAAAAAAACTTGTCCGGTATATTGTATACCTAAACAGCGATAAATAAATAAACAAAAGCAGCGATTGTATTTGCAGTAACAGGATTTGGAAAAAAACAATATTCCGGTGCGTGTACAACCATCAAAGCGCATCAGACTACAAATTTTTTACTGCTTTTCCTGTCACAAGTTTCCTATAGGTACACGTATACGATTTTAAAATGTGTTATGCGTATAGAATTTTAATTAAATTTATTTAATCATATTAATTATAATAATAATATACAATAATATATTATTATGTGTTTCCGGAAGCCCGATGCTGGTTTTTTTTTATAACATACCTAACCGTCCTAACCTATGTATGATGGTATAATAGTTGTGACGATAACTAACTTAATACTATAATATATTACATCTTTTGAGCAAACAAACTAGAGACGGTAGTGTACGATCAGTATTATATGATAGTGTTGTTTGAAAATATATTTCCAAGTCGTGTCATATGTGTATAATATGTGTGGTGGGTCCGACGAGGGATTAACGTTTCGACCGGTGGCGTATATGTGTCGTGATGTATTTTATAGCCGACAATCAGTCCCGAGATCAGTACACACAGAGCGCGTGCACTCGGCCGCGTGCCGGATAAATCGATTTCCTACTGATATTCATCTTTAATAATAATGAAGATGACGATGATGATGATAATAATAATAGTATTTGGCTTTATGTTTATACTTTATAGGACCGGCAACGTTGAAACGATAATCCGGTTGGTCTGAACACAGCACGTATTGTCATCGATGTTGCGCCGTATTTTAAACTTTAAAGCCCAGGCCGAACTGTTCGCATTTTATTAATATTTTTATAATAAAATGTACACTGCAGACGATTTCATTGATTCCAAACAATTCAAACGTACCGTACAGTACAAACGGTCGAGAATAGTATTAAGGATAGTAGTGGTACTCGTGGTAGATAAATGTAAAAAAATGAAAACAATACGTTGCTATACCTGGGAAAATAGAATTATGCATTTCAGTGGAAAGCCTTAACTTTTACAAAGCTAAAAACGAATCGTATAAAACATTTAGTCGTACGATTTACGGGCTTATCCTAGAAAATCAAAATAAGTCATATATAGAGTTAAGTTTCCATTGTTTATTGAAAAATTAGTTTTATTTACTTCAACTCTCTGTACATCAATACTTTTAAAATATTATTGTGATTAATCGTATTATATTTCCGTATGTTTAGTATAAGTATGAAGAATATATATGAGAGTAGGCGCTATAACAATGTTTCGACGACGTGTGAAACGTGCGGCCGAATCGATTAAAAGGATTCCGCCGGGTCGACAATATTATATTGGTCCCGCGAGACGTGCGAGCTGTGTGTATATACGGAATACGATCTTTCCCCCTTACACTATACTACCACTGGCTACTGCACATTGTTGCTCGTCCGCATAACGATATCGTGTACCTTCGACCTTTGGGCGAACTATACTATTTTCGCGAGACGACATCCTGCCAATGGAATTATATTATACACAACACGAGATAAAGAAAAATATAACTTCATGGTTAACCGCGGTACTTGGGTTTTTCACAGAGTGTAAAAAATCCATACGGTCTACGATTAACATATATACGTCCGACACAAAATTGTAACTTATTATAGTATATAGCAGGCGCACGCAGGCGCGGTAATTTATACCTTTATAATATGCTTTATGACGATATTATATTATAGCAATGCATATAATATAATAATATACCGCACGCACAGTGGCGAAACTAAAGAAAAAGTGGACTCGGTAGGAAAGGGTACTGATGTTCGCGCGGGGAAAAGAGTGAAATAATTGCATTTATCTACCCGTGAAAAGCACACGCACATACACACACACACACACACACACGTGGACGGAATTGTGTAGGTATATCCTCGTGGCGCAGCGGGACGGAGAGAGGGCTACCGCGTATACCTAATGTTTCTGCATTAGCCCGAGAAGTCGATGACTACACACCGTCGGCGATTCCTCCCCGGGGATAGTTCAGCGACAGTCGTTCTCGTTACCCCGCAACAGTTTATCTTCGATCCTTAAGGTTTCTCTCTTCCGTATATATAGGTAGGTATACTGCTGTTACCGCGGACGTTCGTTCATTCTCGCGCCGTCTTACCCCATCGACCGCTTCTTATATATATATATATATACGTATCTCACTCACTCACCCTCTCTTCCTACATCTCAATCTATCTCACTCGTACACGTCGTTATACACCTACCGAACCGAGTTCTTACCCCTTTATATGTTTACGCGTGTGTACAACAACGACCACGCAATAAAAATCTCCCGCGCGCGTGCACCGGTGCCGTCGGCCGTTTCGACCGTACAATCTCGCTAAAGGTTTTTTCGCCGTAATTAAATAGATCGTTCGAGGCGGTATAATAAATGTGTGACCGTATCTCGACGACTTGTAATGATTACTATATGATACGTGACGACTACCCATCGCCGGTGTAATCCAGATCGAAAAAGCGTCCACTCGCCGCCCAAGTGCAGCCGGCAGACAACGGAAAACGAATACAGTGCATTGTATATATATATATATATAAACCCGTGTACGACATTTCAAAACGTTTTCCCCGCGGTCTCGAATCATAGTTTAACGTGGGCAAAAAACTCGCGAATTTCAATTTGCCCCCGAAATTCTGCAAAACATCATTTATACAACGGTACTCGCGTATTACAGCGTGCGTCGTCGTGACTCGTAACACACGAGTGTCTGCATGTATAATAATGAATTCCACATAAATTCGTTTTTCTTTTTATACAATAAACTAATTACAACATTTGTTCTACAGCGGCGTTCATAATTTTCCAAAGTTCCGTAATCCGACAAATAAGTTACGACGACGACGACGACGACAGCTTAATACGGCAGAGTTGCTGCGCGGTTAACCGTATTATGGGTACCTACAACTGTGTTCTCTGTGCTTATTGTTGAAATATGCAGTACATTGTGTCTACGTGTATACAATTAGTATATTGTATAAGTAAGGCGCTACGATACACGTACGGTAATATAATACATACGTAATACTTTATACTTATATTATGTATATATATATATGGTCTTGACGCAATTATAAAAAACGGCGGAACCGAAAAGTTTTCTGTAAATTACATGGCTTATACTGTATATGTGTAGTAGTGATATTATAATATTTCATTTCGCCAAAATCGTATAATATATACACACACCACACGTAAACATCATACACATAAACTCCGAGTTCGGCGCCGGCCCGCTGAAACCTTCCACTACCACTGCACACCCTTATTCTATACTGCACACGTACACATACGTTGTAGGTACTGCAATATAATATGAATATCACAACGTTTAATTTCGTTCGTCGTCTCTCTACGGTTCGACCAAGTTTTCGCACAACAAACTTGTGCTGCAGCACGAACAACACTCGGAAAGCGAGTTTGGTATGTATAATGAGAACGATGGCGGTGCAGTGGTAGTAAGTATACTCTTCATCCGGCGTGGTGTTGAAAACTTCACCGACCGCACCGCTCGCCTGTATGTATATATAGGTATTGTATGTATACACATATTATAATACGACTATATTTTGATGCAATATATAAATACCTATGTTGTATGGATGTACATAATATTATACATATCACGTAAATATGCATTCTCTACATTATTTGTGTCGTGCGAGTGCGGAAGTATAATATTTGCGCGCGAGTTCTCGGCGGATGAAGTGTATTGCATATAATATCTTATAGGTATACATATATATATATATATATATTATATAATCATTAGAGAGAGTGAGGGCATGCCAAAGTTTTTCCGGTGACAGCACGGATGATGTTGGTTTCGGGGAGAGATTCCCGTCGAACCGTTACGCTCCGTCGTCATAACAAGCCAAATATGCCACGATGTATATAAGTACCTGTACATATTGTGTGAGTGAATATCGCGCATGAGAGACGATGTCGAAGTCATTAAATATCACCGTTAATTTTACGTAAGCATAGGTTCTTTACGGAGTTATATTTTTTACTGATAAACCGAAAAATTTAATTACCAAATATAAGACGTGTTTGTAGCCAAAGACGTTATAGGGCCAATACTTTGAACAGTTCTGGTCACACGTTGAAACCTCCATTAAAAGCGGCCGATTTGAAAATCGTGTCAGCCATTTCGTTAATTATAATTTAAGTTGTAAGTCTTATTGTTAACAACAACAATTTCAGTGATTAATCAGTACACGGCATCTCGACAGGTTCTAATATTAAGGTTTCTATATTAATATTAGATATGTATTTATACAGAAAACGTACGTTTTGAGATTCGTCCGGAACGGCCAGTTTTTGACTTACGCCGTAGCGGCGATTGACCGACGACTATATTGTCATATATGTACCGCTTGCAGTATCTGTGCGCTTGATCCTAACCATCGTCCGACGATTGATGGCGAACGACGACGTGTGAATTACTGGATTACGATGATATTATGCGCAGCTGTCGTCGAACACCATTTAAAACTATTTTAATACCGTTTAAATCCATTTAATCCGTTCGAATGACGTTAATAATAATTTTAAACATCAACGATATACGGACAGCAACCGTATTATATAATATTTTCGTGACAACATAAATAATTTATCTGTCGTTAGATATGAGCGTCATTTTTATTTATCCGTTCAAGAAAAAAAAAAAAAAGCTGCGTTGCGCCAGCGTGTTTGATGCCTGTTTAGCCGGCTCTCCCGCGTAAGCTTTTCGGCTCAACGGCCAATACACATCAAATTATCGCGAAAATAATTGAAAATCAAATGGAAACCAGAGCATTTTGTACGAAAAGTATTTCGCGTTGTATATTTTTGCACCATAAACCACTCGCATTGTATCGTGCGATAAACACGCGGTGGTATATATTATTATTGAGAGTAAAATAACAATATTATTATCTGTTCCGTATCGTGCACCATAATGTCGGCTAAAACGGAAACTGCGCTCAGATACACATGTTATATAGTAAGTTGTTATACATTATACAATGCTATATAATACAGCGATACCGAAGGGCACACCGCCGTCGCCGTCGTGGTAGTAGCCCCCGCCGCCGCAGTATAGCAGTCACAGTCGCAGTGGCAGTCGCAATCGTCGGCGGCGTCGTTTCCGTGGCAACGCTGCGGCGTTTTAGGGGACTATCG
Organism: Aphis craccivora; assembly: GCA_009835225.1. Classification (NCBI taxonomy): domain Eukaryota; kingdom Metazoa; phylum Arthropoda; class Insecta; order Hemiptera; family Aphididae; genus Aphis; species Aphis craccivora. The sequence continues at coordinate 91,060 of VUJU01000087.1, read as the reverse complement.
CGAGTCGCCTTCCATTTTCGTGGCGCGGGGTGAAAGTGCGTTGGCGCGGAGCGGTTCGCGGACCGACGGGGGTGGATCGTGGCGAAGAAGGGTACCCGCGACGCCGTCCGGTGGGGTCGGAGGATTTGACAGTGCGTATATACTGCAATGTGTGTGTGTATATATATATACGTGCATAATATACGTTCATATATATATATATGTACATTGTCGAGAGGAAAAATCGGGGCGGCGATGGTTGGAGGGGGGATTCGTTGGTGGCAATGGCTTTTCCGACTCGCCACCCTCCCGTCGCGACAGCCACCCGCACACGCCGACCTAGCACGGGATTTTCCGCGCCCTCCTTTTCCCGCGGCGTGCTTGTGTGATGTTTGCTCCGCATCACATCGTGTGCCATTGAATATACCGATATACGGACTGCGAGACTATATTATATACGGTCGACAGTCCATCTGACTCGATCGCACGGCACCGGGTACCCGCTCTGTCGGTCGGCTAAAACAGTTCTTCTTAATAATTCTCCCATTCCCCTCGAAAATTTTAACGCTATAGACGAGATAGTTTGTATAGCACGTTCTATATAGTTGCGTTCACTTAAAACTTTTCTTATTATATATATATAAATATATAAATAAATGTGTGTGCAGTGTGTGTATGGGTAGGTATTCTTGGACTTTATAAGTGCCTTAGCTGCTGAGGCTTAGCATACGTACGTACTGCAGTAAAACGACGATAAAGTTGTACTATACTTATACTCGATTATTCTCATATTCTATACTCGCAGCTTTTTCGCCATCCTTATATCCCGAGTAAAAGTTTCGATGATTATTTCCTTTACGATCCCACGCGATGTATCGTAGAAATTGAATAATTGACGGTTATTTTTCGTTTTATCCCGGTATCCTCGGTCCCAGATCGACGTAAATCAAATATTCACAGATGCACTCGCGGCAAAAGTGCTAAATATACAGATTTTAGCAATTCATGTGATTTAGTGGTTGCACTGGTTGCAGCTGGGTAAACAAAGACCGACTGTTGCTGCAGCAGTGCAAGGTATATTATACCTTTCTATTATATACTCGGTGTAGGTACACAAATTGTCGGTGTAAAAAAACCGTTGAGGAGAACCCGCTATGCGTCGTTATATATACAAACATTTTACACACATAAGTCAATTTACACGAGTTTAAAATCGGGATTACTTATTTACAGTATACAGGTCGCGCGCACTGTTTATATAAAGGGTTCATAAACTACACGCTTTAGGGGTGCGAGTATCAAAGAAAATATTATTAAACGTATATATTATTTAAATTGACCTCTGTTATAATGTTTCCCGGTTGGGTTCGTCGAAAATGAAAATATCAACGGGATTCACGAGCAAACAAAACCGTACTAAGTTCCGTATTATATTTGGAAACTTTCGCCGGAAAACGTCAAAACTTAGAACCGTAGAGTTAACGTGTTGAAATAAATGTACGATAACTGTTAATGGTTAGTTTATCAACAAAAACAAAAACCTATCAATAATATGACATAGGTACGCGAATAAATAGATCCTTATACATACTTTATCGAAGTCGTTAGTTTTGTCACTATTAATACGTCTAAACTTATTGTAACACGCGGTTAGGTCAATAACCCGGTTAATCACCGGGTTGACGTTATAGCTGCTGTTAAAATATTTACGCGAAATGTCGAATTTTTATATAATATTACTATGACGTTATTGGATAACAATGATTTGGATTCTATGGTGATTTTCGAATGGACAATATATTATTCGTTGGAATCTATCGGTATTGCAGTAAAATAATATATCAATATAATGATAATACATATAATAATAATATACACGACGTGCAGTTGTGGACGTTGCAATTGGCGGTTTGCGGGGTGACGAATTGACGAAACGATTCCGGATGGATTTAATTGCGCGGAAGGCCCACTGACGATAAACAAATAGTGTCCGATTCAAATATCCGGCCGGGTATTTCTTTAATTCTCGGTGCGAGGGTCCGGGGCGAAAGACGGACACGTTGCAAAAACAATCCTGTATATATGCGTGTATATATATGTGTACACAAACGAACATTCTGTACGGCGGTCCGGTCTTGGTGACGGGTGAACGGTGGCGGAGACGCTCGCGAGAAAGGGAGAATATGGCGAAACGGACGGACCGAGATAAAAGTTTACTTGTAGCCAGCGCGCGCGCGTGTAAAGTGTACACGTATGTGCGTGTGCTGTGTACAGTGTGCGTGCGTGTGCGCGCCACGGAATAGCAGTAGTCGACGGCAATAGCATGTTATATATATATATATATATATTTATGCCGCTCCGGTGGCGGGTAGACAATTTAAGGGGAGGATCGGCGCGGGCCGGCGGCGTGCCGGTGGTATAGCCATCGGAGGGACGGCTGCAGGGGAGGGATCGAAAAGAGAGTGTCGAGAGAGGGGAAGGGCGAGAGAGTGTGAGAGGGGACGGGAGAGCGAGAAAGAGAGAGACGGAGACAGTGAGGGAGAGAGACGGAGAGAGAGTATTGACTCCGGTTCCCCTGGGTTTGGGTTCCAGTCAATACCGCTGGGACCTCGCCTTACGCGGCTCGCAGTACTTCCCAAACCGAGTGTATTATAAACTCCAAGAATCCGTATCGTCTGTTGTTGTTGTTTCGTTTTATATTTCCCGTCATCCTGACAAATCACACCCAAAATATTATAACGCACTTATTTGTAATTCGTTATTATCACGCGTATACGCGTAGTATTTTAAGTGCACGCAATATATTATTCAACAGCAAATAGGTAAAGATGTAATAATTATATCCGCTAAACTCACGACCTTATTCCGTAGTCGACGTCGTCATTTCGCCTCGAGTGCGCGGCTCTAGTGAAACAGTAAATACGGAGTATTATTTATATTATTGCGTATCCGTAGTAGTGGGTACTAACGAAAAATTTTAGACAACATATTAATATATTTAATATTATGTTGCCGATAGACAATGATTATTATTGAAATTATTGCTTTTTAAACATGTAATCAAAATATATTGAAAATCAAACGCCCATAATTTGTAGAGAACAACATTTTTTGTAACGTACCTTTTTTTTTTTTTTTTAAGTAAAAACAATATAAAAGTTTAAAGATATTAGAATTTGAAATATATTAAAATTATATATCGGAACAATACAGGCGCAATTACTCGGCAATTCATTTGTCTTATTTATTGTATATTATTACCATTTTTTACATAATATATAAATTTGGTTCTTTTAAAGGGGTTTGTCATAGGCAATTTTAATAACGTTATTAGAACAATTAAAATTTTTTAATCATAAAAAATATATTTAAATATTAATTTAAAGTAACTAACAAATGGTTCCAATTTCTATTTTAGTTCTATTGCTGATCATGTAGAACTATGAGATTGTAATGTATAATAACATAGAAAATTGTTTCACGCGATGTAGAACCACTCGGTAGGTCACAGTCATACTTAAGAAATGAGATTTATACACGACGTAGAAGATATAATTTTATTTCGAATATTTTTTTTATATCCATGAAACATTTTTTTTTTTAACTGATATATTATAAAAATATATAAAAGAAATATAATACTATAACACGGTAAATTTTTTTTACTTTAGTACCTATAATATATACCTATTGTATCTATACATAAAGTAAGTTTCTAATATTGGGCGATACAGTTTCGTTTATAATTTTGTAGTTACATAATTAGTAATAACGGTATTGTAATTTAATTTGAAATAGTATTTAAATATATTTAAAATTTATAAATTTCATATAAAATTGCCTATATCAAACTCCTTAAGAAGTTTGTAGGTGACGTTTTCTAAATCTGCTGTATTGCAACATTTAATGACATGTGTTTTTGAAAATTCTATTTCATACCATATGCAATATGTATATTATACAAACATTTAATATACAAGTAAAGTAGTATATTATTATATTGTATATTATGTAAAGATGTAATTTAACTGGTATCACCTACGAATCAAAATATACATTAAAAGATCACTGGACGTTTATATAATATACGCATATTTAAATTAATATAGAAATACATTAACTATATAATTATATAATTATACATTTTAAATTAAAAAAAAAAATTGTCTCTATAATAATAATATTACTCTATATTATAATAAAGTGTATGTAATTCAAATAATTAATATTAGTTTGTATAAAAATCGCTTTAATTTCAAATAACGTAATTATTTTTGAAATTCTTAATTTCTTTGAAAATAAAAAAAAATATGGAAATGATAAACGAATACAGATATTGTGCATATATATATATATATATAATATCACTATATTTTTTTACGTTAGCTTTGATAACGTAGTTATTTAAAATCTGTTGGAATTCTTAAATACTTAAAGACTATATTTTAAAATTTATGAGATTTATTGTACTACATAAAGAGTGTACTGTAAAGATATAAACTTCTGTTTTTCAAAGACAATCTCTCATTTAAACAGCAAACTTTTGATATACCTATATTTGAAAATTTTGATATATTGAAATTAAAATTCAAATGAGTAGTTTTAGAGTTTTGATCAACACTTTGATTAGGAACAGATCTTATTATGATAAATTGATAACAATAATAATAAAAAAAAATATTTAAATTAAAAATTGTTAAGTCACAGTTCGCAGTTTCACAAAATGCGTATTTTTAAAATTCCAAGAATTTTTAAATATGTCATCTGATCCAATCATCCACGTCATAAAATCTAAAACGCAGCATAATATAATATCATTATATTTATTTTCTACATTAGCCGTCAGAATCGGCACCAGTCAAACATAAATTGATAGAACAAACTGCTTGTATTAAATATTTTTATCATAGCACTTTCTAAAGCTTGGATAAGTTTATTACTTTTCCTGGTAGATAAGTTTTGAAGTGTAAAAATCAATAACATAATCGAAAAAAGAAAGTCAGAACACGTCGCTACTAATAATTAGCAAACGTTTTTTGTTTTATCTTACAACCGATCAACGAGATATTAAAATATATGAAATTTGTGAAATAAAACTAACGAGAGAGAATCGAAGACACCTCTACGAAACGGACGACAAGTATACTATATTATTATAAAGGGTGCTGGACAATCAACATTTGATCGCCCGATTTTCTGTGCTATAACTATATGAGCTATCGTGGAAAACGCCACGGAAGGTCCACACTGTACATTTATGTTTCATAAAGTGCACACCGGAAATAATTTCTTTCTTTTTTCTCTGCCGACACACTGCACGCGCAGTGTCAGACCCAATAACGTTAGTATATCGAGTTTCGGAGCGTGCGCGTATATACAGTATACACTCTCAATCGTCAATCCCGTCGGATTGCATTAGCTGCAGTGTTTCACTTCGATAAATTTGTCGTAGAGCGGTCATTGAAGTATTAAGGGCCCTGCGGGATATCTCCAATTATCTCTCATTATTTTTACTATATAAATGTTACAAAATATGTATTATGTATATAGATATAATATTTGTATAATATATATCTAACTACATTTTCATAGATACAACCTATAATTGATTAAAATATAGAATATATCGATTTGTTTTTTATGTTATTATTTTCGAATGCGAATGTCAGTATTTATTTTTATTTATTATATTTTAAATTTATATTTTTTATCTAAATTTATCTACTTACATTTTTCAGTATAATCCTAATTATAATTTTCTAACTATTATTATACAACTGTTGTTATATAGTACCTCGTGCTGGATATCATTAAAGAAATCTCACATTTTGTTTATTTGTTTTTATAAATTTAAATACAGTGTGTCGATTAGTGGAGTGTTTTTTTTTTTTTTTTGAGGAGGGTAAAAAGGTCGCTGTTGGTGAAAAAATACATAGGAATTTTATAATTTTTATGAAATATAATATCGTGTTATTTCTAATTAATTGTGTAATTATTTTCAGTATAATAATTAATATCTTTTAGAGTTGTAGTTGAAATTGATGGACGCGTATAACCGTGGGTGTAATATATAAGTGGTCTACATGACGTGTTTGTTGTGTATAGGAACATATTATGTATTTTTAAGTATACTAGCTATTTTTAATTCTTCTTCTTCTCCAGTTTAACGGAAAGACACGAATATTATACGTATATATAGGATATACTAAACTGATATTTAATATTTTTCACTTTTCAGCTACACTTTAGGAGTTGCGTTTAGTATTATATTATATCTGTTCGACTTTTCTAGAAAATCTTTTATGCCATCACCGATTTAGGAAGTAAGTACTATATTTATTTAGCTTTTCAAATCTTTTTCCCGATAAAAATAGATTATTTTGCCAACCATATATACATATTACGTATATATTATGGTTATGTAAATTGAGAATTGTATCGAGTTAAAAATATAAGTAGCTTGCAAGTGAAACGATTTTTTTTTTTACTTCTATTATGGGTTGGTCAAAACTTTGTCCCTCTCTATTAAAAGCTGATACGATGCTATTATAGTGTCGGTTTTATCGCCTTGTTAGTTGTTTAAACATCATTATATTGCTACTTATGATTATTTTACGGTCGGTGGAGTGTATAACACCATAAATTACCCAAATAACTGCTAAATCATGCGTCGGAATAGTATATGTCAAATTTCAGCTTAATTACTGTCATTCTGCGTTTGCATTGTCATACGCGTTATGTATAATCTATTGATTTTTATAACAATACAATATAACGATTGGGAGTACGTTTTAAACAATAGAAACATTATACCTATTTTTACATGTATACATATATAAATACTATAACTTCGTTCGGGCGTAAATTATAACGCGAGTTATATAAAATATTTATCTGGTTAGTAGCAATGGTAATTAAAAACGATCGTTTGTGTCTGTCAGAACAAATAATAAAACCGATGAAATAATATTATAATAGAGTCGAATTTACAGTAACATTTATTATCGGAGACAAGCAGTAAATATTTTTGTTGATTTTCGCCAACTTTTCAGTAGTCAATTAGGGAATATAATATAATAGGTACGCACTTTAGGAATTTAAAGCAGATAATCTAAAATTTAAATATAATAATCCCACTGATTTATCACAGTTTTTCATTGAATAAATGCTAGGTCATACAGTGAAAATACAAGTATATTTTTTTAGTTTAACTGTAGCAGATAGGTACTCTAATAGTATTGGTACAATTATTTTGCAAAAATCTAATAGATTTTTTGATTGTGTCTGAGACGCAAATTTTTGTTTGGCATGAGAAAAAGAAAAATACATAGGATACAAATATACCATGTTGATGACTAGGTGGGCGGTAGTTACTAAGTTAGCTGCTGAATAGCCGACTTAGGTCAGTGCCTGCGTTTTATAAGAATAATAAGAAGATAATGTAGGGATTGAAGGGTTTATAAAATATTTGGATATTTTAGAAAATAAAGACAGCTAATTTTCTAATAATTGATGGAGAAAAAAATAAAGCATTAACCGATTTCATATTTTGATCTCGCACTGTAATGGCGAGATGGTTGTAATGGCTCTATATGTGTGTATTATGAGGATCCATATTTCCGCGTACATATACAAAGTCATTCATCCCCTAAAAATTAGCCTCCTCCTGTATAACCTAAGGGCCCGATTGCGACTTTGAAAAGCTCGTGGCACTACCCACTTACACATATTGTACGTACATTGAGACTTGCAAGTGCATCACGCAAATATTATTATATCTGTGAGGGTGGATGTGTGTGTGTGTGTGTGTGTGTGTGAAAGTTGCAAGCACCGTGTACCTATATCTATATTATTATGCTAATAATACGTGTCGCGTATTCGCCAGCAGCACTGTATACGTAGCAGAGCACCGAAATAAAATAAAATATATGATATCACGTTGGACGCACGACAAGGAAAAACTGTACACAGTCGGTGTCGGCACAGGTACCACGTGTGGTTGCGGCGGGTGGCGGCGGCGCCCGGGGGGAGGCGAAACAAATTGCACGACTCCCGGGCCGTTCCGTCTTACTGTCAGCTCGCAGCCGCCGTATTAACAGCTTCATGATGACATCATCAATTCCACGAGATCGTTTCGTTCGCGCGCGCCGCCGCTGACGCTATATACACACACATACTATAATATACGCGTTCGTCGCCGTTGATAAATTACGTCATTAACGCGGTTTATTAACGGCAACCGTGTGCGCGTCGATATCGTATACATATATATATATATATACCTACGTATAAGCTGTAAACCCGTCGGAATCGTATAATATAATATAATATACCTAATATATAGTTAGGTATATACGCATAATAATATTAATAACACGAGAACGTATTGTCGGGGAGAGTAAAAATAAACTCAGAATCTCGTACCGCACACTGCACGGTCCAGACGCGTAATATAATATAATATGCCTATAGGTACACCGCGGGTGTGGGTGATGAGTGGGTATATTATAGGTAATAAAACGTCCGTGCTCGGTGGGTTTTACGACGAACGTTGTCGCCGCCGTCCGGAATAAAATACACGTATATTACCTATACATATAGGCACCTTCGATCGCGAACATTATCCGCTGATGACGAAAAACAACGCGATTTGTGAGACGTACACACGGGAAATTCGTACGATTTACTAGACGGTATAATTATTATTATTGTCGTATAACGCTCCGCCGCCGCCGCCGACGAAAGGGTTTGTCGGGACGCCCCGGGTCACGTGTCGATCGCGCGCGTCGCTCTCCCCGGAACCGTTCAATTAATGTGATTGCGAGTCGACCCGCGCGCGTGGCCAATCGCCGAGGTGACGGGCGCTCAAATCCGATGAATCCGTGAGTCGTATATATTATATTGTGATGCGCGCGTTACGGACACTTGAAACCGCGTGCCGTATGTCGGCTGTTCGTTTCTTCTGTCTCTCTCACCCTCAGACTTATAATATGTTACGTACAAACTCCTATAAACGATTCCGATTGCCGACCCCAAGTCCGCCCTGTGCACGACACGTATATTGTACGACAAAGCGGCGCGGATTAGATCATAATAATATTATAATATTATATATTTATGTGTGCGTACACTTCGCAGGGACGCGTATTTACGTCGTCATTGTACACAAATAACGCGTAATACGTATTTTCCTACTATAGTTTTATTCGTCGCACACGTACCGGATTAAAAAACACTCGTGTGACCGTCGTCCTGCGCAGGTCGGTCGTATGTCGAATGCGATGCCGTCGTTCCCGCGCTCGCGCTCGTAATGGTTTTGAACGACCGCTTCGGTTTTTTTTCGTTTCAAATCTTTCCCCTCTCCCCCCTCCCCCGTTTTGGTCACACGTCGTCTCGACACGTACGCGAGATACGACAACAGACGGCCACCGAAATCCTACAGTGACTTGTATAAACGTCTCTGATACGTCGGCACGGACTAACGGCGCGTGTTAGGTCGAGTGCTATTATACGAGTACTGCAGGACGAGCCACTCTTAGCCACTTGTGTATTGATCTTTGGGATTTTGTTGTGTCGAAGAGAGCCCCAAAAACATCACCACCTGTCTGTAATAATACGTCGTGTAATTCAAAAGTCGTGCCACGTAGTCCGTTCTCCCGTCATCATTGTATGACTACGTAGAAACATATATGTAGCTAAATTATAGCTAGTATGCCAATCGGTCTTCATTTCATGACTATATTCTCTAACAGTTTTCTTTTGAAATCTACACACAGGCTCTGTATAAAACTGCACCATCCAAGGATTAGAATTATAAGTCCTCTCCTGTTACTATATATCGTTGACATGTTGTACAATATATATGCTGTATATAAGACGTTTACTAAGTCATAAAAGTCTAATTACTTGCAAGTATAATATAATCAATATATAATATGTATAGGTATAGGTAGAGCATTGAGCAACGATTTACGATTTCGTAGAATCTTTGTCTCAACGTCCAAACGTACATGCTTTCGTCTGTGCTTATTTTTCCTTTACTCCGGAACCTCGAAATGACTAAAAAAAAAATAATTCGTCGATCCGTTTTATTTATTCATTATTTCTTATTATTATTATTATTTTTTTTTTTGCAGTAGCTTTTTGTACGCTTTATTTTTCTTGTGAATAATAGACACGAGTTGCGCGCACAAAAACCCACACATGCGTATATTTATTTAATATATTTATACATACACGAGTGCACATCAATCACCTCGTTGGACCAGCAGTGTCGTCCCGGTTGCGCCAGTAGGTGGATGAAAAATGAAAATGAAAATAAACATCGACACGCGAGTTGACATAAAGAAACAAACATTGTCCATACATAATATAATAAAGGACGAGTATAATATATATAATATATTGCCGAGAACGGTTTGTGCGAACCGTCGGGTTAATAAATCATTAAAAAGGGTCGCCGTCTTCGTCGTCGACTCGAGATTCGGGTCGTGCGTATTATGTGTATATTTCATATATATATATATGTATTATATGTACACGTGAACGTGTGTGAAAAATAAATATAAAACCGAAAAACCTAGTTCTTCGCACGCATTAGGTTTTATCGGGTTTCTGCCATGTCGCGGCGGCTATAGGTCCACAGCATTAGTGGTGCGTGACGTTATGACACGCATAACACAACAGTGGTCTCATGCTGCTGCAGTACACTTCGTATTATTATATGACCGATGTACACAGCACGCGGTGCTCTGGCACTCGTCGGAATAGAGATAAAAATGCCAGCGACGTTGAAAAAAAAATGCACACACACACACACATGTATATATATTATTAAAACACCTAACTCAAGCCACAACCCGGTATAATATATCACATATAATATACATATTGTACAAACGTTATAAGCATAGTAGTAAAACGGTATAATGTATAGTGCGCCTCGCTGCCGCGACGATCGTTTCGCCTAATCGCCTACCACACCGTATCGTTATTATAAATTTACATATAATACGCTACGTCATATCATAATAACACTAATGTGGAGTGTCGTGATGGCGACGACGACGGCGTTACATTTGACACATGACCGCGGTTATTCTGGCGGCGGACCAGATGCAAGAAGTGTCAACGGCCGCGTAATTTATTACGCGTACAGAGTGCTGCAGGTCGCGTTGTCGCGCGGAATTTCGTCGGAAAACATTATACTGCGATTTCGTCGGTCGTGAAAAAAAAAAAATCGTCTGCCGCGTCAGAATAACGCATAACATTATAGACCGAAAACTGCAGACACCTATATAACGCATACGCGTGCATGACATGCATGTGACACGACGTCGCCGAAGTTGTTCGTAAAACTATTGCGACGTACGGTTTACCGCATATAACACGTTATATACGTTTCATACGAGTACGATCTATATATATATATATGCATGCATACCTAAATAAATAAACTGTCGCGTCCCGTGGCGGTGTGATTTATCGCATTTTTTTATTCCCGAAAAATTGTCGGCAAATTAAATTGGTAAAAGTTTTTCTCCCCGGAGATGTCACCGTGTGAAGCGCAGGCGGCGGCGCGCGCGATTTGAACGATGGCGTCACGATATCGGTTGTTTATATATTGACACTTGAAAGCAAAATTAATTTCATATAACTTTAACATTCTTTTTTTTTTTCTTTTTTTCTTTTATTTTGCAATTCCCCCGACACGGAAAACGAATGCTCCAATTTGCTCGAGCCAAAAGGTTGGTGACAAATTAATAATTTATAAAGTTCGTCTTCCGGGGGGTTGACAGTTTGATTAAATCCGAGCGTCACCGACGTCGGCTGAATCCAACACACACATACATAAATACATATATATATACCTAACGCGTGTGTGTATAATAGTTTATTGTCATCAGCGATTTCTTAGAGAAGTTTATATATTGAAGGACAAGACGTCGACGAAAGTTTAAAGCGAAATACTTTGACTTAGTCCGTTTTAGTATTTCGGTTAGACGGTGCGAAATACAATACATAATATATTTTATTATGTACGGGTACGTGTATACGCACTCACTGCCGCTTAACTGTTTCGCAGTCACAATACTTATAGTTTAACACTGAGCTGTACCGAACTAATATAATTATACACATTGGCACATTGCACTATTTTGTCGAAACGATTATTGGACGCAATCTCGTAAATGGGCGAAATCCGCGTGGTGCCGACGTGTGCGAGCGCGTGAATCGCGACACGGTTCGCGTGAACCCAACGATGGGAGACACTCTCTTTACAGTCTCTTCATCACTATTACGCCCCCCCCCCGACGAGGTTTGGACCGCATAATATTCTCTGTAGTAACAGATGTTTACGTAATATTATTATACAGCGACAAGACTGCACTCGTGAACGGATACGGTCGTTACGACCTACTGAGTGTTACACGACCGCTATTATATTATTATGATTATTATTATTTTTGCGTCTGACGCGTTTACGTTACGTTCGGGGGTGTTCGGTCGAGGTGCAGCACATAACATACATCACTGCACATATCGTCTCACGCTTCCATCGCCGTATTGACCCCGCGACAGCGGACTAACATTAATACATTTACTCGTCGAGGCGGCGGCGGCGGCGGCGGCGGTGGTGGTGGTGTGTTTGTGTGTGCGTGTGTGTGTGCCGTTTAAAGTGTTTTTACTAATTTCCGACGGAAACGCCTGTGGTGCCGCCCGCAGTGATAATTTATCGTCCGCTTGCACACGCACACGCACAGTGCGGCACATATACGCGCTCGCGCCCGCGCATACCTCAACGCGCTAATTATCTGACAAATCCGTCCCCGGATACCCGTAATGGACCGAGTGTCGTCGACTGCGAACAAACCCTCGAATAAAAACGTGCGCCCCACTTGTGCAGCGTGACGGCGTTGTCATAGTATATACGCACAATTACATTACGTCCGTCTGAACATCATAATAATACGTACATATCATGGGAACCGCGGGCGCGAGTACGAGATTTTGGTTTTGGTTTTTGTTATAATATAATATATAGGTATATATTTTTTTTTTACAAAACATTATATTTTTCGAAAATGTAAATAACGTCACGACGACGGGGCTGCACACAATACTGATATTATATATATATTAGATGTATATTATATTATTGCACAACTTGCAGATTCGTTTACACCGGTGATGCGGTTATACTGTATAATATATATAATGATATAACTCTATTACCTATAAATTATAATATATTTATATATATTTCAAACACTATGCAACTTTTGAATTATGTTTATACATTGTTTTACGTAAGTATACACAAAAAATAACCAAGAAATTATCTGCAAAAAATATTTACATAATAAAAACATATTTATAAAAATGTAGTAACGATTTAAAATTTAATAGAATATTAGTGACAGCTGTTTCAGTCGTTCTGTTTGTTAGACAATTTATGATAATTATTATTATCAAATTGTAAGAGTTTAGAGTAGTAAAGCGAGAATACAGTATCAAAAAATCAAGAATTCAGTTTTAAATCGGTAATTTCTGTGATTGTTGTCGTATTTCAACGGACAGTATCTCTATGGATATTATTATACTTTTACGATGAACAGCTCAACGTCAAAGACGCGCTCAACTTAAAACGGTCGTAGAGTGTGATTGTTATCTATAGCTATAATAAATGTATATAAACCGGAAAGATAAAAATGGGACCATTACAATGATGCACACCAACTACCCAAGTATAACATATAGACAAGTCATTTTAAGTATAGATTTTTTTGTCCTTATAGATTCTGGCGATAGCGTTGGTATATTGGTTTTTTCGCGGCCAGTTAATTTTTAACATATTTTTTTTTATCCAGTTCGGCAAACGACTTACCAATGTATCTTTTTTGTCATCACAACTACTGCCGACGTTACTGCGGTCGGATGAATTTACTGCGGATTTGTTTGTATGACGTATTCATAGTAATATGGTACATATTAAATAGTGTTCTGACGCAAGTTGGTGTTCTATTATAGATACTTGAAATTATAATTATTCAATACAAGATACGGTTAATCCTATATTAACAGCGACTGAATAATTATTCCACGAAAATGGTTTAAATAATTTACGAATACATAGGTTCTTAACCTTATTATATGAATATTTGTCGATGAGTGTCCGCATATATTAATGTATATTATAAAATAGAATAGATTTTATATTACATGTAATAATGTCCATTAATTAACGGAAGGTATATGTTAATCGCCGCAATATTATTGTATTTTAATGATAATATTATACATTTTTAAATTACATTTATTTAGAATAATCTAATATGTTTGTATTTGAAATAAAACACGAGAAATAATAATACCTATACAAATTTGCAGGTCTCATTACAAATATATAAATTATGATATGATATGAAATTCATAAGTTATAACTTGTAGTTACGATTATTGTTTTGAAGGTGGTTGTGATGGATGGGAGGGGGTTGTTATTCCGATATTGGCTACTTGCATCCAGTATTTGTCGTTTTATACACTTTACTAACAAATCGAAATGCGTCCTAGATTTAAAAGTATATTTTATCCAGAACCGATCGAATAATTTATTTTTACGTAAAACTAATTTTATTCGATAAAAAAAGGAGCTGCACTGTTATCAAATGTTCACTCGTTTTACACTTTTTCGAAAAGTTTCTTTTATCAAAATATAACACATATTATCTTGTTCACTGTTAGTATTTATTTCTCTCTTTTTCCAATGCCTAATAAACGTTTTAGTAGTAAATATTCGTTACATTATACATACATACATTATTTATAAATCATGCCACTAAATTTCTAATGTAATGTATAATACAAGTATATATTACACAGACTATATAAATATAATTAATTATACAATTTTAAACTATCTACATTTAGTATATTTTATTTTTAATTAAACTATACCTAACTTTGAGGACACCCAGCTATGGTTAAAATATATCATGTGTTTTCTAAAATTCTAAAGACAATAAATTATAATGTTGGATTATATAGTACATAGAGGCAAGAGGCATATATATAAATGATTTACGAATTTAAATATAGCTGCTTGCCTTATTATCGCCTTTAATGATTCTCGATAGTTTTTATGCACATTTAACCTAGCCTAATAGATAGTGTGTAATATTGTTACCTATTATACTCGTATTATATGCATGGGAAAATCTGTTGTCTATAAATGTGATTTTTTCGAGTGAGATTCTTCTTCATAAATATTAAAAACACTACTCTCTGGCGATAAAAACGAGTTGTCGGCTCCATATAGTGGTATAGAATGGAAAGTGATGTCTATGTGTTTATTAAATATTTATTAATTTCTCCGGTATTGCCGTTCACTCATTCCGAGAACCATTGGTCAAGTTCCGAGCCTCATCAATAATTTCCTCTATTCAGCCGACACCGCACCCTACGGCTGTCGTTCTCCCGGCGGCAACGGCAACCCTTCATCCGATAGTTTATCGAAATAACATCTCAGTCTCTCTTTTATCGTCTCTCGACCCCCATACTATATATCTCTATTGTCACTATCCCGTCCTTTAATATACACCACGCGCGCGTCTAACTGCTCCAAACTTTATAGCTTTTTTTCTTTGTCAATGTGTGTATAATGTATATATATATTTATCGGACCACTGCCACCACTACTACCGCCACCAATCACTACCACCACTACCACCACCACTACAGTATTGTGACTGTTATCAACTAGCTTGCCAACCACATGTGTCCGAATACAAAAAAAAAAAATTATAATAGTGTTTTTATCGAGTACACGACGAATTTTGATACTTTAAAAAATATTTATTTTTATAATATTATTATTTATAGGCATAAAAATATATTGTTATAAATTTAAATTTTATAATGGAAACATTTAGACCACTGTGTTATGACTGGATATAATATATTGTATACACCAATTTTTTCTTTTATTAGAATTTAAATTTTTGGAATTTTTAAATAGATAAATTAATGATCATATTTTTAAATATTAGATTTCGTATACCATTTTATAATATTCGTAGAACTATGATGTATTTTGAAATTTCGAATATTATATTAATTATCATTTCATATTTTTTTTAAATTGTCGGTGTATATTAAGTACTAGATTAAATATATACCTATTATATTATTGTAATACTATTTTTGAAAACTATTATCCTAAGTAATATACTATAATCTTAAATATATTAGGTATACAATATACAGATTTTAATAACATAGAAATAACTCATTTGAATTTATATTTAAATATAATAAGATTTTCAAAAAATCGTTTTTTCATAATTTACAATAAAATGAAATGGTTCTCATTTAAAAATAATAAGTTTGTATCGTTATGGGATACTCTTATTTGATGTAAAAATTCTAAAGCGAAAATGGTTCTTAAGTAAGTAGATACTTATTTATTTCAAAACCGTTTAAATAAATTCACTGTTAGTTTAGGGCATTATATTATGATACAAGATTTTATAATACGCTTGTAATTCAGTTGAAAAATCAACAACGCCACTAGCATACGAAACGTTCTTATCACGGGTTGGCTGTATTATAGAGTTATACTATGATTTTGCCTGAAGGCGTCGTCCGGTCAATAACTGAACTTGTGAAATGTAACAATATAATTAACCGCGTACCGAAACGTCAAGCCGTTTTAATGCCGCACAAAGCCAGTGACTTATCGGCCACAGATCCCTCCGAAATTGATTTTGAGTTCTACTATGTGTGTATATTAATAAAAACAGTAATATTTTATCAACTAATGATATTATATAACAATATACAATAAGACTTCGCTAGTTCGACAACCTCAGTAATCCAACACTATCTTTTTCTTTCTCCTTTATCATTTACGAGAAGTACTATTTATGAATTATACTTTAAAACTTTCTCGTATCATGGTTTAAAAAAAACTAACTAAAAAGTTAAATAAATATTTTTTAATTAAAAAAAAAAAAAAAATACATTATTACCACTACATAATAATATTATATAAATTATAAATTAAATATGTATAACATATTAATATAATATACTCATGTTAATATTGTATTACATTTTATATATATTTTTTGGTCAAACCCTCAGTAATCCCATGATCCCATATAAGTCGGAACAACGAGGTCTTACTCTTATGTCAACACAAATAATGTCGCACAACGAATGTTCCACAGCTCAATCTACTATTCTAGTTTACAATATATTTCATTAGACGTTTATAAGCTATATATTATACTATTATGATACACGTGCGTGTTTGTAGACATATATAAATATATCCTGCAAACATTGGAAGCTGCAGGGTCTACGTTCGAAAACTTTATTTCCTTAATATGTTTCAATTTGACGGAAATCTTGTCGATTACTATCACCACTGCCTGTCTGCGTAGTCATTTCGCGCTTTGCAGATCTGCAGCGGGTCCTGTTTTCTTTCCGTTGTGAGGGGGTGGTCGCGAGGGGACGAGAAACGATTATCAACAGTCGATACGCACTGTTTAATGTTTATATAATATATTATGGCAAACGCGTGTGTGTGTGATGCACTAAATAAATAAAGTTAGTACTGTAATTATTTCAAACGATTATTCAGGTTCGCTGAAGACGACGCTAACTAAACTTATAAGACAGAACGAGCAACACGTCCAAGGTGGCTAAGTCTGCAGGGTGTAAAGGGCACTTTTGATAATATACCCATTACCCAATCTTATGATTGCGATCGTACCAGCTCTCTTTCTGTATCACCGTACAATTGTCGGTGCGTAATACGTATTATAAAATACCTACTTATAAACATCACCAAGCATATAATATATAACGT
This sequence comes from Aphis craccivora, assembly GCA_009835225.1. Lineage (NCBI taxonomy): Eukaryota > Metazoa > Arthropoda > Insecta > Hemiptera > Aphididae > Aphis > Aphis craccivora. The sequence goes on along the minus strand of VUJU01000087.1, from coordinate 73,206 downwards.
TTGATTAGACATACTTGTAGGTATTAAAATAAACAACATCATACTACATGAATTATAATGCACGATATTAATAAGGCGATATGACTCTGTCATATTATAGAAGTTACACGTCATTATTATATTCTTGAAACAAATTGCGAAACGATTTTACGATATAAATGAGACACACAGCGGTGTAAGTTATAAAGGTAGTTATTATCAAAATAATCGAACTTATGTTCGTATACATTGCCATACAATTATCTAAATGTACTTACAATTAGTATTAAAACTTTATTGTTGTGTAAATATTCATAATAATATTATTACATCGATAAAATAATAACCATCAGTCAATTAAATATCTGTTATTTCTTTGTTTTTTTTTTTATTATTCAAATTAGAATTTGTTTTAAAATTCAAAAATAAAATGCGAAATTTATATACACGGGACTTATTTGTTGCGCGTATATAGTGTTTCAAACACACGATTAAAATAAATGACTATAAGTATTATAATGTTTTAATCAATATGCGTATGATATATAGTATGATATCTTTTCATTTAGTATTTTAATTATAATTTTCACTATTCCATTTATTTCCATTTAGATTAGTTATACGTATTTACATACTTAGTGTTACGAAGGGAAAAAAATTACTTTGGTCGCACAAAAATATAAACTATCATGATTCACGGCACCCACGGTTTAGATTGTAATTTTTATATAGGTATATTATAAATCGCCAAAAAGTGTATACAATATGAGCGCGATGAGGCGCGTTGACGATGGACGGCGATTGTGTGGTGGCGGCGGTGGCGGTGCTCGTTATAATATTATGGTAAAGTCCCATTTTTCCGTCCACCCGTAATTTAATGATAATATTTTAGGCCAGATGCCTAATTAATTCAATACCGGCAAGAAGATAACAAAAACGGATCCCTCTCTCCGCGTTATAAATATTATTTGGACCCTCGTGTCAGCTCTATGTTTCGACTGCGCCAAATTTGCATAGGGTAATGAACGGCGTCCACTTTTATTGCTGTATGCGTGCGCATACACATACACACGCACTATACGTACACTCATTCAAAAAGCAGCGGTGCGATGGTATATAAACTCGAAAAATACAACTCGCACACTACACTCGGTATATACACAGTATATGTACTATCGCATAATATAACTATGCGCAGTGACTGCAGGTGTATCATAATATGTATATTGTATATATAATAATATATTTTATATAACGTCCACCGAAAGTATAAAAAAATCCGAAGTCACGTTGTACAGTCGTATTTGTCATTACATACCCCTACATAATATTTGTTATATTTTTCCAGCACCAAACTACCCGTTTCTCTTTGTGATTTATTTCCGGTTTGATTCGATTAATAATATAGGTATCGATAATATTGTTTATCGACGACGATATTATGCGGTGATTCGCATATTCGTCGATCGTCGTTAACACTTGATGCACACTTTTTCAAAATGTTAGTAATATACTCGTATATAAGAGTACTTACATTATGTACCAACACGGAAGAAATTATTACTATTATACGTTAAAAATAACATTAAGTTTGAGCGACCTCACTCGTATGTTATATCTTAAAAACTGTCCATAGGTTTAATAACTCTTTATCGTTTTATAGGTATTCCTCTTGACTGTATCAAAAACTACCTTGGGAATAATTCAAAAAACCTTTTAGAATTACTATCCCGTTGGATTTAAAATCTAGAGAGGGTCTGTATTAACCTTTTAGTGAGAATAAAAAGCATACATCATTGTAAAACAAAAATGAATTTCTCAGAAATCTACTCAGAATCTAAAAGGTGAGATAAACAAGTGTTTTCACCCCATTTAATACGCAAACAATACTTCGGGGATAGGTTCGTGACAATAAGGAGTACTTATTTAAAAAAAAATATCAACCCTATTGGAGTATTGTAATTTTGTGTTGTTTTTAGGTATTATTTATTTTCTATATTTATTATAATATATCGCATATCGGAAACAATTGAAAATCAAAAAAAGAGTATCTCCCGGTCAAGACGCTCGCTATAATTGCTGCAGGTTATATAATATGTAATAATATGATATACTAGTATGGAAAATACATTACAATGATATGCAAATAATTATTTTGAAAATTTATTTGAATTACGATTTAGATCTGAATCGACTCGACCTTTCGATATTTTTAAAAAAAATAATAAAATGGTTACACCTATATCGTTACAATTCAGTGATTTAACGGGAGCCAGAGACACGAGTGTTGATCAGATACCCTCAATGAAAAATAAACTATTCATTATTTATTACATTGAATATTGTGTATACATTGAATTTGCAAATTGAAATTTGAATCTTAACTGTACAATTTTAGTAACCAATTAGCTCATATCATATAATAGATTTTTACCTATTTAAATCTTTTTTTAATATAAAAAAAAATATTTACTTGATAAATAACTTGAATAATTTATTTAATTAGGTAGTAAATTTTTGTATAAAATACAAATAATAATGAAATCACTGCCTTACACAACAATACAACATATTTATGTAAATAATTGTTTTATTCTGTACAAATATAATATTTGGAACTTCATTTAAGTAAACAGTTTGATTTTTGCGTTAAAGAATATTTTTAATTTTACGCAGAGCAGTTATTTTGGATAATAAGTTAATATTAACTCTCTTGTATAATTAAATTCGATTCTTTTTGAATATTACGTTTCTAGTATACCTATTTTTTAATGAAATTAAGATTCAACAAAATGTATGGTAAATTATTATAAATATCACTGTCGAACATTATTTTTTTATTTATTTCCATATTTGATAACGTTCAGATGCTAATTAATCATATGACAATAGCTTATTAAACTGACATGTGTAACAATACCACCAGAAATTTAAAAAGATAAGTTGACATTTTGAAAATAACAGTATGCAATATTACTTATCATGAAATGGGTTGATTGAGCTCCTGAATTATATTTACGTATATTATGTCGAGTGAAATTTGCAAGTAAATTTCTTATCGCCGTCAACGATTATTATTATTATTATCGAGAGCGATACTTGTGTACACCCACGTTAATAGTTAATAAAAAATGTTTGCATATAAGTATACAACAAAGAATTTAAACGCAACATAAATATGTGAAATAAATAATTATTAAACGAGTGTTTCATAAAAAACAATAAGTATATAGCATTCTGTACTAGAATGTACAATAATTGTAAATGACGTATTATCTATTATAATATGAAAGCGTAATATTCAGTATTGATTACATTTTGTGTACTTGTATTTTATTAAAATCTCAAAGGGTTCTGCTAATTTCTAATCTATATGCTTTCGTAAATATTGATTTAACTAAGAAAATATTATGTCGAGAATAATTAATGTACAGCTTTTGTGCGTATCGGATTTGAAGGGTGCACTAATCGGTAACCATTACACAGACATAATGTACACTGTGCGTGTATATGTGTTTAGGGATAAAATAGACCATAATGTTAAAAAAAAAATGGTTAATAGTAATATAATATACACTATACAGTCAATAATGCAGGAGCGTCCGTCCCAAATGGAATTCCACTCGTCTGATCCTGATTAGCCGTCACCGGCGGATTAGTCGGACTAATTCCGGTAATAAACATGGTTATAGTAACGGTCGGTAATTTAATTCAGACCAATATTCATATTAGAGCATGAATTATTATTATTTTGTGCATTCGTCATCGCGGTATCTTCACTCACACACACACACACATTCACGACTTATAAAATATTTATATACATATACATATATAAGTACACATACATAGTGCTGGGTGTTCCGTGACATTTGCTCGAGGGCCGATTATGCCGGGCACTTACGCATCTCGTTTTACACGCGTAAAGCAATTATTCCACTAGCCCTTAGGCCGCGTCGTTTATTCTAACCTTATATTATTATATAACGAATGGCAAGGGGATGGGGCTAAAAAGTGGGCTACTACTCACGCACAAGTGCGGCGGCGGTAGCAATACACAACAGATGGGACTTCCACTGCGATGCTTTCACCCCACACACACATACACACGCATACACATATAATACACGTATGTCGTATATATAAATATATAAATATATACGCGTTGTCGGGCGGTGGCCAAAAGGGCGATGGATGAGGGAAGATAGGAAAAAAAGAACCAAAATAAACCCCCCAGCGTTCTCCTTCATTGTCTGCCGTTGTTGTAATGACCAGCGCCGAGAAAATAAAGGGGAATTAATAGAGCTCGCGTAATAACATAAGCCGTTGACCCCCTCGGGCACATTATTATTTAGACAGAAATCTGATGGTCGGACCAAAGATCTCTGCTATATAGTCATACAGTGTACTCGCATGTTTGTATATGCGGAGTACGACGGTGGCATCTTTGAATCGACCAAATCAAAACGTTAACACTAAAAACGTATACGCACGACTGGACCTCGAGTGATATAGTCGCAAAAAAATATACACTACTTTTAATATTATGTTATAACAGTACCTATACCGCAACTGAAGTACTGTTGTCATTCGGTCGCAATTGACTCAAACCAACAAAGAGTGGTATAGGTGCGATGTTTAGTTGCTACCCGTATCAGTATAATTTTGGTCCCTATAGGTAGGTGTTGGTTCCTAAGTATAAACGCGGTAAACTAGAATTAAAGAGTCGTTAATAAATCTGACGATACAATAAAAAGTAAAATACATAATTTGGGCGTCTTCGTGGTTAAACTTTATATGCAACCGTTAATTTAAACTGTATTATAAATGATTATTTTTACTCGTACTGCGGCAGGTGTCTATATGCTAGATGCCATAATGTCTACTATTTTACTATTATACCAAAATATGGGTAAAAATAAAACTAGGTATTTTCTTATTTGACGACTGTAAAGAATTGACTCGCTAGATCATCTGTGATGATTTGAGAGCTAGTTCTTTGAATATTACCTATGACTAATATTGACGTTATGACAGTGTTTATTATATTATTATAAGAAATATTATGGACACCCGAATACCTATAAAAACTAGCTGATTGTGGTATTCTATACTGATTTTAATAGAAATAATCAGATAAACTGAAATTCATCGATTTTGTTCGTTTAGCGTATTGTGTGTTTAGTGCTTTTCGAGAATTTTATATTATAGTAATTAAGGAAGGGTTCTCGAACTTCTCGAACTTTCGAACACCTCAAACTTCAAGAACTTCGAACATTTCGTCGGAAATTAATACTTGAAATCAAATATTTCGAACTCGAAAATAATTTATATTAGTAAATTAAATTAAACTTGAAGTTCAAAAGAACAAATAAAAAATGGATTCTTGTTCGATCCATTTATATATTATATATTATTATAAAAATACGTATATCAGATAGTATATATACATAATAATCGTGATTTGGAATCTACACGCATAGTACAAAATATCCCAACATTATATTGAACTTGTATCATCTCGTGTATGGTATGTCGGCGAGGTTTGGTGGGGCAGGTGTGGTAGGTGATAAATAATGTGAACGCAATATGGGTTTATCATATAGCTATTATTATAATAATAGTATATGAATTCTGCAGTTTTCGCGGTTCAGTGCTTAAGCGGTGCACCGATAGAACAACAAAACAACAATATTTAATCGCACGCGCGTACGTGACAGATGCACTGCAGTTGCGGCTACGGCATCGGTATAACATATAGATCGGGGCGAGTCGCATACGATTTCGGATTCATCGGTGCGTGCCGACATTACGTCGCACGCGACGAACACGGCGGCGTCGACAATAATTGTCGGGGGAAAGACCCGGGCGAAAGAACAGCTGTCGTGATGTGGGAGGCGAAACTGCGTTTCTCGCGCGATATTTGATTAGAGGTCGAACGATGTCGCTTCGTATTACAAACAGCGCCCAACGCACTATACGCGACAATAATATTATATACACACATATATGTGCTACATAATATGTATAGACAAGTGAATCGACTTGTTTCGTTCCTCCCACCCTCTGGTTGCGTTTATACTGTACATTATATACACACCAGCCAGCGGCACCGGTCGGCTGTACACACTACACACTTGAAAATGCTCGAGGCCTACACACACACACACACAAATGGCACATAATATTATATACACGCCCGGAACAATGTCAACAATTTGCGTGACCCCTTTCCGGACCGGCCCGGACACGACCATCGAAAACGGGTAAATTATACGACCGCGAGTGAGGGTCGTCTGCGGCACCAACGCAGCAGCAGTGCCAGCAGTCGCGGTGGTATAAGCGCAGCAGTTTCCATATAGTATACACTCGTGAGCGCGTGCACACACGCATTCGGACCATATGCGTCGTGGTCGCACCCGCACCACCGTATTATTATTATTATTATTATTATTGTTATAATATTATGTATACACGACCTAATAATATATAATGTCACATATGACGCGTTTTTCGTACATTTTTTCCCTCGTTTTCAAATCGGTCTTAGCACTATACTCCCGTAATACGCGTACCTATAATGCCACACGTAATTTATTTTGAGGTGACCAATTTCTGACGAGAATGAACGCGTTCTCACGTATTCATTATATATTACATTTCCTTTAGTCAATGAAAATAAATCATGGTTCGTTGATAAACGCACACCGTCATCACTCTTAGTCGATTATCATTATTATTAGCTAGGTCTGAGACCCAAGAGCTCATAATTATATTTTACATTTATACGCGATAACGATACACACGTGATAATATTGTATAGACGAGAAGAGAGTGCGTAATGAACGGCTGGGCCACACACTGTACGTCGACGATAATTTGGAACAATCGAAACGGCCATAAATATTCAGCTTGTCAACCATAGTCACGAGTATTACTAGTGAAATTAATAGACTGCGTCGGGGTCGTTATCATTATTAGGTACTATTTTTTTTTTTTTTAATTCCAAACATTCGTCGTGCAACGGGGTTGATGTCCATACGGTGCAGGTCGTACATAAATAATTATTCAAAAATTTCCCGTCCAAAAATGAAAAAAAAATACGTTCCGGGTAAAGTTGAATAAAAACGAAAAATCTATTTTATACTAAAATAAATATAGTACTCGTTTACGATGTCTCGATGTATCGGTATGCAATATACTATATGATATTTTAACCCCCCAACAAGTCTCATCCCGGAGTCCATGTGTGCGAAAACTTTACCGCGCGTTAATGCGCTATAATACTATATTATTATACAGTCCGCACGTCTACCTACCCGAACTGTACCGAAAAACGACAATTCGATAAATTATGCAAGTCGAGCGGATTCGGCGAAATTCAAAAACGCGTTTCTGATACAATACGTCATTATGCACCCGTCATTTGGGCATCCCGCCCAACGCACTCACACATACATACAATAGGTATATGTTTTTTTTTTGGCGATTATTTATTGATGATGTCAGACCGCCAACGCTGCAACGCTGCGCCAGTCGCACTATACCGAGTCTTGGCGGCAGCTGTCATCGTAATTCCATTAATCATCCACACACAAACGAGATGCGTCCGACGCTGCCGACGAAACGAATAATACATGTAAATAGAAAAATAATACCCCTATACGCTGCATATACATACGCATGTGTCCGCAGAAGGGTCGACCGTAGTGCGCGAGTTACGTCATCGGGCCGCAGGACTCAGGTGGTCAGTTTTATACTCGCGGCGGTGGTGACAGAGCTGAAGCGACTCATTTCGTCGTGAGCTTTCGTATATATAAAATCGGTATAATATTATCGTTACGGTCTCGTAAAGGCGTTATTGTTTGTCCCCTCAGCCAATAACTCATATCTTTCAAATTGATATTTTTGCTATGCGATTTTGGAAAATTATCACCCTGTTATCGACCCACCATATACTTTTGTATAATATTTTGGTAGCCGTTATAGATACTGTTTGGTTTACCTCAACATGAAAAAATAAAAAATACTTGTTTTCGTATTTCTTAAAATATATCCGATGAAGATATAATAGCTAATTTATACGAATTTCATTAAATTATTCCATTTCGGGCGAGTATATAAACGGGCATGCCATTATAGTAATGAGTATAATATATATCTCTTTTTTATACACAATTAATAACTGAAACCTAAATTCTGTCATTGTGATAACATGATTGAAATTTAGGTATGAGTACGATATACCCATAATCTGTTTTAACAATTATAAAAAATATGAATTATTATTAAGGTTTTGTCAAAAGCTTTTTTTTTAATACTTTCGATGTTTTAAAAGTTACTAATAAGAAAATAATAATAATAATATCATTGTTTATATTTTTTTTAAAGAAATCTACCATGTATATAGATATAGTTATGTGCCTTTACGTCTGTTAAATAATCTTTTTTTTGTTATTAAGATGTCAATATGTATTAAATAAATAACCTTAGCGATGTATTATCAAAATAATGAATAAACAATAATAACTGACAAATCTATTAAAGAAACGTGCGTGTTTAATATTCTATGCATGTTATACACATATACATACTGTCATTATACCAATGTCAATGATAGTTATGCTGTTGATAATAATGTTGTCAAATAAAAACTATCACCAAAAATAATAATTAACAATTCCACTAAAGTGTACTTGCACGTTTTTTTATACAAAATTGCGTGAGCTCGTAATGAATTATAAATATTTGTGTTTCGATGTTAACAAATATTTATTCAAAATTAAATGAATAATTATTTTTAAAAAAATACAGCGACAACTATACATTATACATTTAATATTATTATTAAATTTTACAAACCCACGCATAAAAACGCGATTACATAATATCAGGGAGTGCCGTAGTGGATATAATAATATAAACATTTTCATTCGGTATCGATTTCGCGTGTGACAGAATATTAAAAATTAATTTGAAAACAGTATAGGTACGAATGCAGCAGAAGCAGAATGAAATATGGAGACACGGTGGGCGTTGATCACTCGGCATTCACATTACTTCGCTCTCCTCGGCGAATAGCTTTAGCCATCGTTATATTATTATTTATTAATTAAAACTTACTAAATATAAATTGATATAACAAAATAAGCCATCATCACACTTGTAAAATCATTCAGTGGGCCGAAATATTGACACTGACACGATGGTATCATCATCATCGTATTATAAATATATACTGTTGTAATGTAATCTAATGACGTGCTGATCGGGAAAAATAACCATTAAAATGAATTTTGTTTGAAGGAAAGGTTTATAAGCAAAAAATAGACAATAATACATTCGTGGAAAAAAGTATCCGATATTGACGAGACTAGCTAGTAAGCAAGTAAACGGTGGTCAATATACAAAGAGTATACAAAGTGTATAAAAGTTTTTGTAGGAATGGCACAGCCGAGGATATATTATAACCAGGAAGTGTATACCTGGGGATATAATATACTTGTAGGCAAAACTTCCGGGGTGGGTTCCGGAATAATTCCCGTATTTATATAGGTAACAATAATAATTAATAATCGCCTCGTGCACACTTCACGTGTTTACCGCCTTTGGACGACGTTTCAATAACAGGAACAGGCGATCGAGTTTAACCCTGCCCTGCGCGCTTCTATATAACACACAATTATATTTTATATATTATATCATATTATTATCTTTATAGGTGGCTAATATTATATATTATTACCTATATAATATTATAATGTAGACGATGCAAGTGGCGTTATTCGAGCGGCGCTGTCGATAATTCACCAGCGTCGCTTTGGTTGCGAACTGACCCGAACGTGCGTATATGCGCGATGGTGATATACTACTACTACTACTACTACTACTAATAATAATAATAATAATAATAACATTGGCACAATTATTATTATCGGTGGAATAAAACGAAGCGATAAAAAAATAAATGACCGACCGAATTAACCGACGGACGACACACACGCATTGGGTAGATAAAAAATATATTATTTTCCAAAACTCGCACGGTATATGATATTATATAATGTGTATATTATATCGATCCGGCTCGGAAGTTTATTTTTGTATATGAACGCATATTATATGCGGTCGACCGCCGACCTCACGAAACGAGTCCGTTTTAATAATAATAGGTGCACAGAGCGAACCATATAATGATATATGTATGTATCATGTATAAATGTATAATGTATTATGCACGCGATCAGAATCGCAGAAGTAAATTCAGTGACACCTGGTTACATCCCTTATTAACACTAATTATTGACTGCACACGTTATGCCGATACTCACAACACTAATAAAATGTCTATGCTATCAATGTATAAAAAAAGAAAATACAGTTAAAATGTAAATAGTTCATCTCTTTGGCCGAGCTGGTGAGTTACAGTGATGATGCAATTCCACTGCAGGACAGTGTGTTGTATTGTAATGATCGAAAAACCGATAAGTCAATATTGTAACACGCAAAAGTATTCTTTTTGTTCGAACAGATCGAGAGTTTTAGCAAGTACGAATTATATTTATTGTTTCGTGCGAACGTCGTTTTTCGTACACTTTATGATTGTGTTTTATGATGGTAAATTGTGTTATAATGGAGTTTTTTTTGGCTGAACGACTGAACGATACTTTATGAATAGTTAACGTGTGTATGTGTGTGTGTGTGTGTGTGTGTATATATATTATATACGTATAATATTATATCGTTGTTGTATCGAAACGACTATGTTTTAAAACGAGCGCGTTGTTTGAAAAATACAAACATTTCGTCGTGACAGTATACTTTTATAATAATATAATACAGTGTATAATA
>VUJU01000087.1:18082-56083 GCA_009835225.1 Aphis craccivora | reverse complement strand
ATACCCAGGTCCATCCTGTGAAACGCATTTATAATTTATAACGCGGGCGTTTGATTAAAATAGGCTTCATATAAGTGACATATTATTTTCAAAATATGAGTGTTTTCTTATTAATATTATAGAACATTCTAGGTATGTACACTTCAAATATTTAAAACGGAAAGAGCGGCTATGTATTGTAGAATTTAGAACACAAAACATTTTTACGTCAATTAAGTAAAAAAAAAAAAAATTATGATCAATTATCCTAAGTATACGATTTTCGTTATTTATAAAATAATAAAATTAAAAAAAAAAAATAGAAAAAAATAAACGCAGGTACCTTAAACAATATAGACCAGATATGTCTAGTCTATACTGTATATTCTAATATATACACATAGGCATACATGTCCATATATTATATATTATAATATGTATATCATGAACTCGCACTCGGGTGTAGTAGCAGGTACGCGTAACATAATATACCTACGTACCTATACGATATATATCGTGCTGCAGCAGGTCCCCGTCGCGCGGCGAAACCGAAAAGGTTAATATTTTATGTCCTATAATGGAAACAATTAAAAAAAGAAGGAGCCCTCCGAGAGCTTATGTAACATATTAAAGTAGCTTAATGGCATTAGCGTTCTGTAATAGATTTTTAAACAATACTCTCTCCGGCGGCCAGGCGCGCACGCGAGGGGGATCGACGTCTGTGGCGGCGGCGGTACACGGTGCACATATAATATATGTATAAGACGGTTAATCCGGAGGTCTTAGGCTCGCGAGAATCAGGGGCGCAAGCAATTTTATATATATAAATATACCCTGTATACGGTTCCCGGGCTTTGTGCTGCTGTGCGCCACCTCACTCGCCGCTGCAGGATTTACTCGGCCGCACCCGCCCTTTTTGCGGTAGACCAATAAATACCATCTAATTGAATATATGCATATGCTGCGTGTACACACTTATATATATATATATATATGATATTAGTAAATGCGGTAGTAGTGTATGTGCGAGCACTTAAGTCTACGCAAAACGTTCATTATATCGAACTTTTTTTTTGCATTTTTATTACGATATTATAATTACAGTGGAACCTCGATAAGTCGAAAAAAATTCTGTTCCCTTTCGAAAACCTTGATTACTCGAAAAAAAACTATAGATAACTCCAATATATTGTGCTCCGAATATAGACGGATAATGACGGATATTTTCTTGATAATGATGATTTTTTTAAAAAATTTTCGCGTTTATATTTTTCATTTGTATCGGTATTGCCAGTTGCGATCGATCGGTTATGCGTGTGGGGTAATTTGATCTAATCGCGTTTATTGTGTTTATTATCGTATTTTAAAAACTCTTTAAGTCGAAGTTTTTTTCTAAAATCTTGGTTACTCGAAAACCTTAGTAAGTCGAAACCTCGATAAGTCGAAAAAAATTGTATTTCCCTTGAATTTCGACTTATCGAGGTTCCACTGTAATAATAATATTATGTATAATATAAATAGTACTATCATTGAACGAATCATTCAAAGTTTTCCAGTGAAATACTATATGGATGTTACCAAATATCTAACTTCATAAATTAAACGGTATTTGTATACTGTACAAAAGTCATCGTGAATTCCGTCGGTTCGGAGATTATTATTCATGGTATTATTACTATTTTTATGTGGGTGTTATGCATAAATGTACCGAAAAAGTTGTTGATTGATGTTAACAGGATGTGGACGGTGGGCGTGTAAAATCGCAGTAAATGCTACGAACATACAGTTTGACTTTGAACGAGCTGATGAGAAATTGGAGGTACGAAAATATGTTTAGGAATTTGTAACTATCGTTGCGACCATATATTATATTCCTAGAATCTCCTTTGAAGTAATACGTTCTGTGTACATTATACGGTGGAAACACGAAGTAGACCCGTCGACGCCCGCCCCGGGAAGTTTTAATGACTACTGGGTAGGTATATTATTATAGTGAAATTGACTTTGCTTAAAGTTTGCGATCAAGAAGGGCGCGGAGGTGGTTAATTAACGAGACCAGACTGCGGTAATACGCTGCGGCGTTTTGATAAATAATAATAATAATGAGCTATTATACCTATTTAGTAATTATATATATTTTTTTAAAACACATAAACCGACTCGTCCGATTATGGATTTGCCAGTATCAAAATCAAATTAACTCCATGTGTCTCGATTATCGATCTCCGTTGATTGCCGTTCGCTCGTTCGCACGATTACGGATAAGGCGGGTGAAATTTATGGCATACCTTTAAATTGTACAATGAAAATCGAAACAAATGGCTATAAAATATTGTACTGACTATTGACTATCGTGCTAAAAGAATTGTTTGCATAAATCTCAGATTGTTTGTAAACACAGTGTAGTCTTTAAACGAATTGTACTGACGTCTTGATTTATGATGTGTATAGTAGGATATAAATTTTAACAGACTATCAAAAAATGCTGCAGTAAACGACAAATCACTAAAAACCTCGTCGTTTTCCGTAGTACATAAAAAGCATATAAAAAGAATCTAATTTTTCTAAAATACCTACCCAAATACAGCAGTCGATGGATAGATCATCTATATAATATTATCACAGATAGGTGTCTATATCACATTCTACAATTTGGTGTACCGATCAGTTATGGTCTACCTCATTGAATAGATTCAACGCGGTTATGTTTATCGTATGCGTATATGAATCAATATAATATACAATATACGATAGGTACTATAATATTATGCGACGTATACTCCGCAGTTGCAGTAGATACCGACTAAATTATTATTTCATACATAAATTCAATTTATTGTATAGGTACAATGCAATAATAGTCATAAGTCATAGTCGAAACAATACAGAGCAAGACGATTTTAAATCGTGCAATAATTAAAACATAAATCCGGACGAGCGTATATACATTATTATCATATACTCTCCTCGTTTGTATACGATAAATATTCGTTGTACACGATTTATTACTCGGATCGTATTGCGCATACGACTGGCGACGGTCATAAAGTGACTGCGGAAGCACGCGCGCACGTATAACGTATATATATACATATATATAATATACGGTGTACGTATAAACACGGAGGAAATAACAATAATAATAATAATAATATGTAATATATTATTATTATTACAATAATATTATTACGCCGTCGTGTCGCGAGAGTGTGGGCTAGAAAGCGTGCGCGTCGCAGTAAGTCGTCGTCGTCGTCGTACCTATATTATACTTACACGTACACGCACACACAATTTATACACATAATACACCTATATACATGTGCGATATAATATAGTATATATATATACGTGAACGGGCGCGCGCCACTTGGCAACGCGAAACGGATAGATAAGCGCGTTTGTAATTCGCATTGGCATTATCGCGTGCACATCTCCGTCGCGGGCCCCGCCACCGCCTCCGGGTCCGAGCCCTGCAAAAGCTCACAATAATAATATAACGTATACACGCACACACGTACATATAACAATATTAGATACACATATTACATGCGAATGTGTGTGTGTGTGTGTGTGTGTGGTGTTACGATGTGTGTAAAACACTATCAAAATTCCACACAAACACGCATAATATACATATACCTACCATTATATGTGTATACTATATTATATATTATGATTATATTTTGTACATAATATGCGTGCGCGTGTGTTGTAACCTTTATACGCGTTCGGACCGTCGACAAGGGATGTGTGTGTATGTTTGATACGCGGAGAAGGGCGATGGTACCGAAGAGATAGGGTTAATAATAATATAATATTGTCGTGTACACGCACTCGTGACTCGCGTGTGCTTGTGTGTGTTCGTATTTAGTGCTATTTATATCACGTGCATCTACATAACATAGAGACGTAATATCACATTGTCTTTGCTGCGTGTGTGCAACATCTACCCCATTTCCCTCCCCCCCAAAACACGACCGATACCCCCTCGCGTCCTCTAAACTCGTATATAGTATATGTACGTAATAACGCGAGCGAGTTATATTGTACAGAAACTATATATTATGTATCCCAGACGAGAAATGCGAATGTAGTACATTCTATTATTATTATATATATGTACATATAAATAGGTAGGTATCTACGCACCAGTCACTGTATAACATACATCCGACCTATCCCTGTACACAACACGCGTGTAGATTAGTGATACGAGCACAATATATCTCGTCAGTCTGCAGCAGTGTCCATATCGTAAATGTAATAATTATGGAAATGCATGTATAATAATATAAGGTGACTTTTGATGATATGCAAACCGTGTAAGCGTTATATCCAGTTTGTATGTATTATTATTTATTATAAAATTGTACCTATCACGTGAGTTTATTTAATATTATTATATTATATGAGATATATTTACAGGGGGTGATCGTCTAGAATTGCCACATGTACCTATTCCACTCGGGGAAAAATTTTTAATAATTTAACACATTCCGATCATTACGTAAAATCTATTTATTAACGATTATTAGTCGATGATCAGAAGAATAATATTTTTATTATCTAAATCCATTAGATTTAAATGCATTGTTGTACTTATCATATTAAAATACATAAACCTACAATTAGTAAATACGTATTTACGCATTTATTTCTACATTATAGTTACGTCGTTGTAAATAACTTTAATACTTAATCGATTGACAGTGGACACAAGCACACAGATGCCAGCTAGAACGAATTTTTATGATAAGTTCTGTGGAGTGTTCGGACCGAGTGCAATTTTGTTATCAAACATCATTCGTTTTTGAGTCGTGTGCAATTTTTAAATCCGAGTGCAATTCAAATATTTTAGATTAAGTAAGAAGCACAGTTGGACATCTACACTAATTTCCGTGACATGATTATTTAATATACTATAAAATATATTTATTATGTTTAGTGCGTATCGTATAATAATTTTTACTACAATTAAAACTAACACTAGTGTTATTATAATACGCTGTGGAATCGCGGGGGATTAATATTATACCTAATCGTTAAATATAATGTTCTAGAACGATATTTATAGGTTTTATTTTCTAAGTTTATAAAAAAGAATTGTTTTGCTTTTAATGCGGAAAAATAAGTGCATTAAATATGTAAGTAAGTATATAAGTAGGTACGAAAAATAGCGTTATATAAGCGAGGGACTATATAGTATTTTATTTCGTTTCCTGATGGAGTAGAACTGTTTCCTACACATAATGTATTAATATATACCTATGTAGTATTTGTTTGCTTTCATTGTGGAACAATACAGCGTATAAAAAGGAGAGTAAAGTACATAATGTTTTGTAATCATAAAGTATATGTGTTATACAGTACAATTATATATTTATGCATTTTTATTTAATTCAGCCAGTAACTGATTTGATGAAAAAATTATGATAACTAAGTATATTTATATTGAAGTTTTTGAAGTTAAATAATACATGCACTATAGATTCTAATTTATATGACTTGTAAGAATGACAAAAATATTATTAAACCAATTGTAGAGAGTTATAAATCCATTTTCAAGTTTTTAGTGAATTATCTCACAAAAAGTAATTATATATAGTATATTACTGATAAGCTACACCTACATACGGTAGTTGAATTATATCCAATATTTACTGAAGTATGAAATTAATTTTCAGTATAACTCTATAACCGTGTATACTGTATACAGTAAAGATAAGGTGAAGACTGGAAGTTAAAATAAAATTGTTGCGGATGACATTTTTATTTACAATGACATATTATATAGGTAATGTTGCAATATTATGATCAATAGAAACTATAATGTGTCCATGGATTATTGTTCTAGGATCATTTATAAGGAATGGAATGAAATGTAAAGCGTTTTTATTAATTATTATCCACTATTGAATCATAATAATTCTATAAGAATTAATTAAATTTTTGAAGTAAAAAAAAACTCTTTTATACTAAGCCTAATATAGAATTAGATATAAATAACAATCTATTACATACACACAACACATATTATTCGAATTGTACTGTCACACAAAATTATACTAATCGCTAATGAGACTATGCTAGGGTAATGCAGATGCTATCTGAAAAAAATGTAATTATATTATTATAATAACTATGATTGGTGGGTTAACAATTTTACAGGTGTTTTTTGTATTTAATAATATAGTATATACTATATACTGTATAATTCAGAACACGTATGTAGGTATATAAGGTAAAAAGTAACTATTTTATAATATATATTAATAGATAAATTGACAATTTATAAATCAATTAATTATCAATGTCATAAAGTTTTAATTTAATTTATATTGTGTTAATAAGTTGGAGCTGCAGTAGAATATAATATTTCATACATATTTATGTATATAAATAAATTATATAATATAACAAATATAATAGAGTAAAACAAATTATTCTTAACGTCAAATTTGATATGTTATGCGTACCTAATGCATTATACTGGTTATAGTAAGATGGAGACAATACTACAGGTATAACGATTTTTTGAAGACCGTATTTTCGATTATTTAAATTTTGAAATCAGATGATAGTTTTTAAATATACAAAATATATACTACAGTTTTTTATAATAATATGTTTTTTTATTTTTTTTTTTGATTAATATTGATTACTAAAATATTCAAATTATAATAGCCCTTTAAATCCAATACCATGTCTGTATATGTATATCTTTGTTGAAATGTTTGGTAGGTAATATAATATGTATAGGTATCGTGTGAATACATAAATATGCGAATTCATGCGAATTGTTGTGCAACAGGTTTCATAATATAATTCCATTTCACGTGCGCGCGCACCCAACCAATATATACTATCCATATAACATAATAAAGATAAAATATATAACCTAAAGCACGTATAAAGTATTTATAGAATGTCTACAGACTGGAAAATTTGATTAAAACTTTGTTGTACTCTTTTACGGTAAACACTCACATAACTATATATAATATACCTATATGTATTATATATTTTAACATTAAATATAATATAATATTATATTATTATATCCTCTGCTCACGTTACTATATATTTTACTTAGATATGATATTTAAAAATCTCGTAGAATCATGCAGTTCTTCAGTCACCGCAAACCCAATATTCCGTTTAAGTATGCAGTGCGAGTTTCGTTATATGAAGTATAATAGTCTGTCACAGAGAAAAAAAATAAATAAAATGTTTGACTGACAGATTTTGGGTGTATATAAAAGATCTATTTAGACGTAATTTAACTACGTTTCCACTTTTAAAGGGAAATATAATATGTAATAAGGTTATAATTCATAATATTATAATTTATGTACATACTTCTGAATCACAATAGTGATAAGTGGACCATATGGATAGGTTTACGTAATAAGTAAATATATTTATATTTTTTAACATTATTATTTTTTGTATCTCTTGGTATAATAGGCACAGGAAAATGTTAGTGTTTATATATAATAGTTAATTAATTTTTAATAGTTTTTAACAGTTGAAAAATAAATATAGATGTTTTAGGATAGCGAACAACTTAAACTACTTAGTAACTTTCTATCATAATTTGTGAAAAAGTTTTGAAATGATAATGTAATTTTTATATGTTTTTGTGGAATGGGGATGAGAGTTGATAATAATAGACGATATTTGACCTGGAATGTTGTATTTTATTTTAAAAAGTTATCATAAGTACCTACTTACTGCAAAATTTATACCTTCATATAAAATGATATATAGGTACCTAATGTTATTACTGTTAGCCTGTCAGCTGAACTCCAGATCATGAAAGTTTGATAAATAATATTGATAATAATAATAGTATATTTGATATTATTTACCTAAAACTTATATAATAATATAGCACTGCTCTTTTTTCCTTCCCTAACCATGCTGAATGTCGTACGACAGAGTACTATGCGCACCTTAACGTGTTACCTATATACTTATAATGTAATAATGTACTCGTGATAGGTAGTATATAGGTACCTCTATATCATATTGTGACGAGTCTATACATCGTACCAGGGCGGTAAAATCGAGAAGAAAAATAAAACAAGGGATGTTCGAAAAGGGGTGCGGCGGACGGAGCTCAAGCATCGATTTTAACGAACGTAATCGTAATAATAATCGTCACAAACACGACGACGACGAAAACGACGGTCGTGTGCATATTATACCTATATATATACATACGTATAAATAAAACATCATGTATAATAATATGCGTGTTGATAAAGCCGTTTAGTGGGCGTACGCCGGATGGACGGTAGCGAGCGACGCGCGTCACTGAGAGGATCAGATTGTGGCGGCGGCGGCGGCGTCTGCGGTGTCGGCGGGAAATGGAGGGGGGCGTGGCACGTGCCGCCGCCACTGCACACGCACGCACGCGTTTATATTCCCCTGGCCGCGCAGCGCACGTGACGTTCGAGTAATGTAATGTAATATATTTTTTTTTTATTATTATTATAATTCTGCATTGTACACGATGATTAAAATTGTATGCGATCACGCGGGTCCGAGAACGCGACGACAAACACACGACCCGCTGGTCCGATTTAAGTCTGCGATGTTTGCGAGGAACCCATAATGTAAAATAATATGAGAAGTTGCAGCCTGCATCGTTGGCGAACCGAACATAATGATGATCGTGCATCGTCTAACCGAGATAAACAGACGGATAATATCATTGTGCAGTGTGCACTCGTATGTTGTATACATGCTGTATTATTTTAAAGGTAAACACTCGTTTTGTCGAGGTATTAACGTTGTTGGAAATATTTGTTTTCATTTAGAATACAACGTTTTTGAAAAAAAATTCTAATCTTTAGGTACTATTTTTCTATATCGTTACCAATTTCGAAGATTTTTCGAATGATATTTTTCAATTCAGAAGCATATATTTTGTTTTTTTACCGGAATTATTTAATATATACGGTCAATTTGAATACGTTACAAATACAATTTTCCAAGAAATTATATATGACTAGAAAATCCGAGTATTTATATAGTTTTTACCCTTAAAAAAATTATTTTATTATACACTTTGCAGCTATACCTATACTTGTATTTACTATATTACACAGTTTTAGCTCCTACAGTTTTGGATTTATATACAATTACATATTTATGATAAAAAAGATGTACGTATACCTCAATCATAATTCAAATTAAATACTATAATTTAATAATATAGTGAATAATGTATTATAATCGACATTTAATTTTTTATCATATTATATTTAATATTAAAAACACTAAATTTCCAATCTATTAATAATGATATCTATAAAATATATAATGAAAAATTAATTCGACAGTGATTCTCGATGAAAATTCTTGAAATATAATGTTTTCAAACTATTTGTACGAGATGAAGATAAAAAATTATGGATTCAATCGCTGTACAATTAGTTACGGCGCGTTAATACATAATACCTAATATGTATGTGTTTGATATAACGATGGGTTTTTTTTTTGTGTACTTTATAAGTTAGTGATGCGCGTAAATTGGATTCACCGGCATCTAAACAATATAATAATAATAACGTGATATATTCTACACAGTCAGTATATGTATATACATAATATACCCATAAAGTACTCTCGACGTCGGTCCTTTACGAATCCTACTCCTCGACCCTTTTCGTTGACAACGAAAAAATCGGAAATTAAACGCAAATAAAGCCTTTTTTTTATTCACAAAACCAATGAAAAAATCACCAGTTGTTTGCTCCAAATCTCATCGTTTCTTTGAACACACATACGCGATGCGTATTATATCGTGTAGTACCTATATATTATTATGTATTACAATACAAATGCGCGCGCATGTCTAAACAGAAACGTAAATAATAATTTATCACTTTTTTACTTTTTGCATAAAATTTATCTGTCGCGGTATTTAATTTTAATCAGAATGCATATTGTTTTGTATGCAGTGCTATTTCATGTTGTATAATATTTAAGATCCCCAAGGCCCAAGTACTAAATTATTATAATTTTATAATTAATTTATCGAATGTATACCTATTATATTATTCATTACTTCCTTAAAAAAAAATGAAATCACTCACCTGTTTGGTAACGGTATCGATGAGCCTCACGTATATATCTTGTTCTTGTCGCACACCTAAATAAATAAAACAGTATCGATATTAGCTTAGTTACAGGCCGCTTTTGAGCAACAGCGCACGTTCATTACCGTTAGCATACAACAGCTGAAGTCTATACTGAATACCGTTGTTGGTCTTCTGTGACTCGGATTCCTGAAACGTATATACAAGATTCATGTTTGATTATGTATTACAGAAGATTTTGTGCGAGCGCGGAATCATCAAAACAAACAAACTTTGACTTATAGGAACATGCACTGCTTTATCGTCAGATATATATTATATCTCATCCGAAAGTCTATGACAAACCACGAGCACCATCGTCTGCGAACACTACGCAATAGCCACGAAATATAAATATAAAATTAAACGATACGGCGTGGATGTATATACGTAGGTCTACATAATATAGGTATGCTCATATTATACGGGTCGCGTTCATGTGGATATAACTGCAACACACAAATGTTTCTTGAACATTTATAAGCGCTGATTGTTATAAGTTCGAATTCGATTAGGTCTATTTTATTTAGGGTGCGTAAAAAAAAAAAATACCGATTATTCGATTACTGGTGGATGTTGGTTGTTAAGTATAATAAGTGGGTACGATATAAGGCCTAGACGTGCAGTTTTTGTATAGTAAAGCGTATTTATATAATATAAAATGTCGTATAGCTATTCTAAAATATTGTTAAAATTCAAAACATTATATAATAACAGGTCCTGACGACGTTGCACATGTTTGTTCAGCACTATATATTGCCAGACGTTAGGAAATAAGTGCTAAACCATTAATCGTGGTTTACGTCAGTATCAATCTGAAGGCTGGTAATTGTGAACACGAAATTCCGATTGTCAGATGACTAAAATTATATTCTACACTATAATAAAAATCAGTGAATAACTACTCGAGCGAATTCGTACATCAATCATAGAGAACTAGCATTATATTTACCCGACAAAACGTTAATGGTGATTTTGGAGATTTATATGTTTAACATTTCATAAAAATAAAAACATATGGAGAGATTATCTTTGTTAAAAAGGCCACTGCTGCTGTCTTTATAAAACGAGTAATGACGTATCGGCGTTGTGTTATTACAAAAACGGAAATGGCATTGTGATGCACGCACGCACGTACTTCAAATATAATACAATATCATTGTATCATACTGTAATACGGATGAATCCCCTTACAAGTACTATAATATTGTCGTATGATATAGTTCTCCGAGGCAGTGGTATTGTCGTATTCAATATAATTATTAAAGTAGTAGTGCAAATGCATTATGAGCGGAAAATTAATCGATCGCATCCAAATGATGACGTGTTATATGAACATTATGAACAATAAATGTCGCGAAATACAATATTATTATTACTATGGGTAAAGTAGCCGCGACATCCAGCGTCATATTTGACACAATACCTTAACGGGTTACAAAGCGATGATGGTTTAATTTATGTACAACAATAAGAGTATACGAGTATATTTATTATTGTTAAAGCGCGTCGGTTTGTTTAATTGGCAAGCGCGGAGTGAATATTTGTGTGTATTAATTAATCATTAAAATATCATACTGTTTTTTTATTGCGTTCATATCGTTATATTGTATTTTATAATATCGTGTTATTCATATTATCGTCACCTACTTTTGGATAAACTTAAATCCGGATTAACCCATCACGGTTTTTGTATAGGTATTATATCGTAATCATCATCCCTCAGCTCACGACTGTGTGTGACAAACGGGTTTTCGCACCAAATCGGTTTTGATTAAACACGCGCTGCAACGATTTTAGGGATGATGATTGATGACGAAAAAAACGACAAAGTATAAATTTAATAATAATAAAAAAAAAAAAAAAAAACATAAATAAACACACACGCATCATAATGATGTTATGCCACTACATTAATATTATTTAAATGAAAAATAAAAACAGGGCTAAACGTCGTGTATTCCTGTTTTGTTGTTTTAATGTTGTACTACACAAATATGTATAACATATTATTATATTTTATATACCTACTGTAAAATACACGCCGTCTGTATACACACACATTGTACTATATACACTGTACGCACGATTAAATAAAACGTATATATACTACATATATATAAAGATAAGTCGTAAAGGAAACACAAATAGTGGTAACTTATAAACAATATATATTATATATATATATGTATATAACGAAGTTTACCTGGTCCTTTTCGATGAATCCGATGAACGCGGTCCGTTCGATTTCAATTGGCTGTTGAGACCTGTCGTACAGCGCGATCACGAAGTGAAAGAAATTGGATTTTCTCAGATTGCTGGGAGGTTGCTTCTCAAAATGTGCTCTTCCCACGCCGATACTATATAAAAATTAAAAATAAATATACTTATATGGATATTGGATATCATATACATTGTGAATGTTTACGACGGAATTATATAGTTAGGTATATAATATATATTGAATAAGTATATTACGCCAGCGGTAGCAAGGTATAACAGCCGGAAAAGCTTTAAGTATATATACGTACATATGTACACATAAATTACCTATTATTATATATTATAAACCTATATAGGTATATAATATATATATATATATATGAGTTGTTTAACGTATTTATATAAATCAATGGAGAATCAGTAAGTCTAACTTTAATTTATTTCGCGTTATCTACCGTAGGGAAAAACATTCGCATACATATAATATGTGTTTGCGTGAGTGCATATCAAACCGAATCACAATACAATATTATAACAATAAACATATATTATATTGCCACAGATATTCAAATAAGTCCGCCTCAACGAAAAAATTAAACAGACGCATGTATTTCGTGAAATTGTAATGGTTATTATTTTATAACAAAAGTCTTTTAAAAATGTTATAAAAAATAAAATAAATGTTTAATACAGTATAACTGTAGTATATAGAGGTATCTAGAAAATTATTATTTTCAATGTTAGGTATGTTCTTATATTTCTGTTGCATAAATTGTTGTAATTTATAATCGTTTTTATTATCTGTGTACACTGTACATTATTTATACTTATATATATATATACATACGTAAAATAACCATTTTGATAAAAATATTAAAAATATTGATTACAAGCTTATAATGATATATGATTAATGATGATCTTGGTATAAACGATATAATTGTATGAATATATTAATTTATACATTTGCTTTATTTACTATAGATAATATTGAGTCATGAATTTTGAATACATCATAATTATGAATATAATATATAATATAGTATCTATTATTAAAATATATCTCACATTATGTAGGTAATTCAATCGATATTCGCTATATACTGTATCTTTATTGTGCAGCATTGTCCTATACTAAACTAAACTAAACTAAATTATAGTGTGACTATTGACTAGTTAAATTGATATTTTTGAAAACGCATGTCTGAAAATTTTCGAAAAAAGAGTTATTTTGGTCGAAATTCGTTTATTAGTACGTCTTGTATAATATAATTACACGGATTACAGAGTATTGGAGATGGTAATATATAAATGTAGGTATGTATACAATGAATGAGCTGCAAAAGAAATTGTCGAATAGATTAATTGGAGAAGACTAGGAGAGTGAGTATAAGATAAAGGAATAGAGAATGGAATGCCGAATCCAATAATAATAATAATATTATACACGTAATCAAAAATCGAAATTGAATTTCACGACCGCTGTTATTGGTTTACACAGCGTATTATTGTACACGAGAGGGATCGAGTGATATAATCAGGTAGATATAGATATCTCGTCGTTTTTAATTTATAAAATTCCAATTATTGATCGAATGACGATGTGTTAATAGTAGTATTGATAAATTAAGTATAAATGCTGAGGCGTCAACAATAAAATATAATAAGAAAGCATGAACCGTGAGAATGAAGAGATTTGGTGGTAGGTGGCTGCATATGTGATAAATAAATATATATATTGACAGGATATTATCACCTTAGTAGTCATCATTGTCAATATTATTGATTAAATGCGTATGCAATCGTGTATTGCGAGCACGAGAGAATTGCTCAAAACGTGCGGATCCCGAACGATCTGTGTTTTTAATTCTGACGCAAGAGTACCTAAATATTTCTATACGCGTTATAACAAAATATAATATTATTTGTATTTTATTCCCGCTACCGTTGTGCGGCTGTTGTTATTCGTTTAATGAATATTAACGTGTGTTTATTCGGTCGGTGGCGTAAACCACGATGTACACGGTATACACCACTACCGCCCCACCCCGAACAACCACAGTGTTTCGGCTATTTCACCGATTATTAATTTATTCTTTATTATTATTATTATTATTGTTATTATCACTATTATTATTGTTGTTGTTGTTTTGAGCGGCCGACGCACTAGCGGTAATTAATTTATTGACTTTTTTTCATGTTTTCGTTATCCACGTATATATGTTATAACTTATAACAAATAGCCCCGTTTTAAACCGATACGGGACTGCGCCAATGCTAATAATAACAATAATAATAATATTTTGCCGTCGCAAACATAATACCATACACACCTATTACCGACAATATTCAAATAAGCACACATTAAAATAGAACAAATACATATACAACTACTGAACTATATTATATATTTATATATTGTACAGCAACGCTAGTGCAAAACGTATACCTACGCGCGTAAAGTTGTATTATTATATATTTGCTAAAGAATTAATCATACGCATTAACCAAATTTAATATGTTATTAAGACGCTTATAATAGTTTATCATTATTTTTTTTAATATTTCCAATATATTATTGTTATGATAGGCAAAAATAATTTTAATCTAGCAACACAATGTTAACTGGGTTGCCGTGATGGATACCCATTCCATTAACCATTCATTATATTATTATACTCTGATAAGACTTCATTGGTGTGTCATAATTAATGAATTACTTCAACCAGTGTGATTATAGGTTATTACGAATTATACCTAACCTCATAGATGCGTAATATTTTTAAATAATTATAAATCTTTAATACGTTTTAAGCTTTAATGAGTATCTCCTACGGGTTAGGTTAAGTCCACTTACATTAAAAAATTTAATTCAACTACCTACATCTTTTTTCAAATAGAAATAGTTTATTTTTTTAAACTGAAAATTGCACAATTATTCATTGAAATAATCATTTAAAACGAATAGTTTCTGAGTTATTGAACTTATATACTTTAAGGATAATAACCTTTAATAATTGTTTTGAATATATTATTTAATAGATATATAATATTGTAATGATTAGTGTAGCATTTAATTACTATAAGTATTCCGACAGTTCTTCAAAAGTATAAAACACGAATAGATCAATAGAAACTGATGTAGCATTTTAAAATTCATATTTTTTTTTTACCTATTATCTTTATCACAAATGATATGATAATAATAACAGACTTATCTTTAGGATTTTTATTTAAATTTAAAAATATAATTTGATTAACAATTGCAAAAATTAAAAATGGTGTTTTTATTTCCACAGAACACTCCTTAAATGCCATTATAGTCTTTAGTATAGGTAATGCATACCTATATGCCTATACCTGTATTGTAATACTTGTTAAAAAAGTCTTAAATTTGAATTAAAATGCACGATCATATGAAAAAACTGGGAGGGAGTATGTTTGGTATGTACTGTGTAACATGTACACTGTGTATAATATTTTTATTATTAGGTTTCTTCCTATAATCAAATAGTTGAACCTGTGGTCTGTGGAACAAAATTATTTTCTTTGGATATTATGGATAATTTATTACGTTGGAATTTTATGCAATATCAGAATCAATTCTTTTCATACAGTATTCGGGGTAACCATTTTTATCTATATTGAGTGCACTTATATATTGAGCATTATATACTTATAATTAAGACTTGGAAGTTGATGGTTTAAAAAACTTAAAATTATAAATTCTTAATACCTACTACCTACTCTAAAAAACCATGATATAAAAATGTTGAAATTACCCTAACAAACTTAAAATTTATAAAAATATAAAGATAAAATATAATACTATTTTTAATTGGTTTTAATTCAACTAATTTTATAAATCAATTGTTTAAATAAAATAATAAAATACAATAAAGTTAACAGTATAATTCTATTTTAGTAAAAGTATATTAATATTTACTTGTAATGTTTAAAAAATAAAAATATCTAGTTAAATTAAAATTAATTTTAAATCAAAATGTCGATATTACTATTCATAAACGAAAAGAGCCATAATTTCTTTTTTTAATTCTTGAAAATCGATTAAAAAATATCAACAAATTCGAAAAACGTATCTGTTTATTATAACATTAACAAAATATATACATATATATACTTGTAGTAAAAAATTAACTTCTGAAATTTACTTCGTTGAATTGTTTATTCAAAGTTTAATTGTTTTATATTAAAATTCTTAATTAATTATTTTGATTTGGAATAATATGAAATAAATGAATTTTGTTATTGAAAAGTAAAAAAACCTTTTTATAAAATAATAAAAAGTAGAAAAATCGTTTTTTTATTTTAATAATGTTTTGTTTTGATTTTATGAAAAAAAAAATGATTAATAATTTTTAAGGAAATTAGTGAAATAAGTGTATATATGTTTAAGCACCTAGATGATTCTTAATCTAGGTACTTGCACAAAAATGCATGAAAAAATGTAAAATAAATAACAAAAAAATGTATAAAAAATATTAACGCTAAATTAAAATAAATTTAACGCTGAAAAACCTTGAATTTACTATATTTCATTTGTATTGTATAATATATATATATAGATTTATTTTACGGGAAATAGATTTACTTACATCGAAATCTGTGCTTTCTGATTTTTTGGACTTTTAAAAATTGGAACATTCTCTTACTGAATCGACTTATATAGTAACTGATTTAATACTACAAATTGAAGTAAGAAATGAGTGGTAAATATAGGCGTATTATTTAAAAGTTAGTAATTTTTATGAACCGTGAAGTATTTATTCTTTTATGTCAGAGAAAAGTTTTCTACGCGTTTTTGGCTTTGTCGCTCACGTGGATACGGCCTATATAATATTTTACTTTTATGTATACGTGTATTAAAGGATGTTGTATTAAATTGTATGAAAACTAAGTAACGAGTCGTTGCCACTTTCTCTTCTAAAAAAAAGCGTCTGTGAACTTTTCATTAACCGGAAACTATGTGTACCTATATTTTATTATAAGTACGTCATGTTTTTGAGACGTGTGTTATGTAGTATGTATATACAACATACGACACTGTAAACATTTTTTTTTCATTATTGCGAATTTTATGCATAACTATAAATGTTAAAAACCAACTAACTTTCCAGTGCGTATAAATAATAACTTTTGGTTAAAATATTGCATTTGGCTATATTTTTGCACGCATTTTTTGCAAGTGGTACAAAATTAATTACATATTGAACCGGAATACCGAAAAAGTTAATACTATACATATAAGTCTGAAAATATTATCTGAACGTTTTCTACTAATTTCATAGTAGGTATTTATTGTATTTTATTATATTCTATTCTATATTTAGCGATGCCGAAGCTAAGTTTTTATTCATTTTTTTATTACATTAGCAAAATCATAACTTACCAACTTACAATATTATAATGAACAAATACAAAAAATATTAATTTTCAAAAGATAAGGTATGTTAAGAGTCATCTGCCTACTTATATTTTCAGTTTTCAAAATTAAATTATAAAAATAATAATATGGCAGTATACGTGATTAATATCGATTCCAAACGAAATCACCAATCGATTTTCTTCATAGTTACCTAATATCTGAGTATAAATTTCAAAAACATAACCCATAAAATATTCTCATATATATATATATTATAGATTATAAAGAACATAGCTAGGAATATACAAAAATATATATATATTTATATTGTATATTATAGGTCAATATTCAATGTTTCAATTGTTTATCAACCGAAAATGGTTTGAAAATATATTTTTATAGCTATATATGTACGTAGTATTGATACTTGTCGATACTTGTAGTGATAGAAAAAGTCACGGGAATATTATCGTAGTTTTCGATATGTATGAACATATAATATATGTATATCTAAACAAAAATCGTTCGTACATAACATTTACCATTTGGAATATATTAATAACACTTTTCTATCAATTTTATTATACACTTGTGTATTATTGCAGTCGATTTGATTGCACACTCATATTTTATATACGATAAATATATTGTTTATAATGAAAATTATAGTTTAAATATATACAATAACTATATACGTATGTCGTATAGGTACGTTGCATTACTTTTATACTTGAAGGTATATTGATATACATGATTTAAAATTTGTAAAAGCATAGCTGTTATGTTCAATGTAATATGCAGTTTATACAATATAATGTATAATAATTTCATTTATTTAATTGATACATTTTAAATTTAAAATATATCATTATTCCAATAAATTAAATGCTCGAATGAAATATATATTATACATCTGTTTTCAATGGAATCTAGAGAAATGAAATGGGTTTGATTAATCATAAATAATATGTAGTTTATTCGAATAATTAACAGAAAATTACGTTTTAACAATTATTGTTACAACGCTTATGCTTTATTTATTTATTTATTTCATTCACATAATATATAGTTGGTACTCATATAATATTGTGTGTAAGTATAGGTGCATCATTTATTACCCACTGCTGCTGCAGTAAGTGGAAATGTTTAAGCTGCGTTAGTAAAATATTATGTGCACATATATGAATAATATATATTTGAAAATGTAAATGCGTCGTAAGAATTGCTTATAAAATAATATTGAATTTTCAAATAAATTTAACTCCTAAATTTTTTACCATACTGTTTCTCTTGTTGGTTATTTTTAAGTACACATTGCTCAATACGTACAGTTTGTTTTTTAAATATGAAAATACTAATATACTAATCTACTGTAATAGATGTGTATATTACATTTTATGTATTAATATGTGCATATACAGCATATTTTACAGTAATATTTATATAAGCAAAACCATGTAAACGTTTCGCTTTTTAAGCACATATTTTGTATTTAAATATTTTATAGAAACGTCGGAAAATAAAAGATACAAAAGTATGCAGTTAAATGCACTCGTATATATAAAATGAAACTATAATAATAATAATATAAGAATGAAAAAAAATTAAATTAATGGGAGTTGGAGTGCTGTTTTATTGCATACTCTAAACGCCGTGGTAAGATTCAAAACATAAATACCATTTATCCCATAGGTACTTATATATAATTCTCTAAGCTACGTTCGAGTGGTTACAAAGAAATGGACTACTTTTTCTAATATTTTTTTTCATGCAATAAATACTGTTACGATCAAAATCACAGCGATAAGAGTCGAACAATAGACAGAACACGAAACACATATACTCATCCGGTTGTAATAATGTGCGATCGTGTTAGTAATATTATATACTTATAAAAGCAAAAGTAAAATAATATATAGGTATGTATATACACTCTCTAGCTACCTTTATATACGTATATGTATGAAAAGCCTCAGGAGAATATATTCAAAACCCTATGAGATATGCTGTCTTGTTTACATAATCAATATTGTACCTATAGGTGGTCTTTTTGCTCGTTATGACAGATTTGAGTCACTTTTTTCCATCTCTGTTTCATAAAGTTACTTTTTATTTTTGTTTTAATATTTCTATTTTTTTTTTAGTCCTTTTAACCAACTTCTATAGCAGCCTTTATATACCTTTTTTGTTGATTAAAAATAAATAAATATACAATTTATAATCTGTAAAATTTAAAACATTAAGTATATTTGTTGATTTTAATAAACAAAAGCAGGATGGTATGAAGGCGGAAGGAGCCTAGCGACACTACAACCAGTATAATATGTTTAGCTGTGTTCAAATACTAATATACTAATTGTTATTGTAATAACAGGTAATTGAGAAGTCAGTAAGTATATAGTTATATATATATTTATTCATATATACATACGTTTTTTTCGTTTTGATTTTTAACCATCATTCTACCTATGTAAATATTAGGTTTATTTTTATTATACCCTTTACCTTCAAACACGAATTATACTAAGCAATCTAATTAAGCACTCGTAAATGTTTCAGAGATTATCTTTTGTGAATTATTACTAACATTATCGTATACCTGCAATTTAATTTTTAAATTGCTAAATGTAAATACCTACAATTAATTATACACTCATTATATCGTTGATAATATAATAAATTATAATATAATAATAATAATAATAATATTTAAATATTTTACTAAAAGTAACAAAATTTTAATAGTTTCAAAAACAATTTTATCGTTAATTTATAAGTATATGTTATTATAAATGATTATCATAATGATTTTATGCTTACAAACTATAGATTAATACTCGTATAAATATTTTAGTAATAAATAAATAAATATACATTTAACAATTGAGTAAGTCAATAATTGGCGTACTTTTATTTTTAAGTTTATTTATAATATATAAAATTAGTGACTACTTATGCATTTTTTGAAGAAATATAAAAAAAAAACAAATCTTTAAGTTTTTAATATATAGATACCTACTCGAAACATTTTCTCGTAACTCATAAAAAATAATGTTATAGTTTTAGTTTGTAGGTACCCACGCGACCTTCATAATAGGAATTTTTATATTTACTCGTAAAATGGAAAAATATTGACATATTATATAAATTGTTTCAAGGTTATAAACATTTTTAATTTTAATAAACTCTTCCAAAAACGCAATTGTTTAAAATAAATTATGTACCACGTTGTAATAAAATATTATAAAATGTTTAAAATATAAAATACGAAGTATAACTATAATAATGTGGGTTTGATTTATAAAAAATAGTGTATACCAATACACTGATAATCTGAATTAACTACAGTCAAGATGACGTGTTTTTTTTACATAATTTAGAATTTAGAATAAATTAAAAATGATTGTAGATAATATTTTTTATATAAACTCAGTAAACACTTTGATAACTTAAAGTGTGTTTATAAATACTAGGTGTAAAAATGGCTAAAATAAATTATTATATTTTATTTAGGTGTATTATTAAAATATCGTTGTTTATAATTTATATATAATACAGAAATAGGTGTCTGTTATAAAATACATGTCGGACCAATACCGACACTGTCCAACGGTTGATCGTGAATATTATTCAGGTCGGGTAAGTACCGCAACGATCAAAACGATCGAGTCGTGAACGAATTAACAGTATATAAGAGGTTGTACGTGTGTTGTACCCAGGGGAAAAATACTACGAAAACTATGATACCGAATTTTAAAGTTGTATAGAACTTTGATAATTAAACACTCGATGGGCAGTGAAATCTTTTTTAACGTTCGTCGAACTATATTTATTTACTGTACTTAAATATAATTTTTAACTTTAAGATTTTTTTTTTATTTGATTTATCAAAGTTCTATTGACATCTCTACCCCCATATTTATATACCTCTACAACTATATCGTATATTATTTAAATATATAACGGGACTCTAGACCTCGTAAAAACTAAATAACGGTAAAAACGTTCTTCATACCTGCTCTGGTCGATGATGGAGGGTTGCATCCACGAACGGGGAACGGACAGCTGCGAGTTGGCCAAAGGTTCTTCCTTGAGACCGGTAACCGGGCCCCGGAGCTGGTGATGGTGGTGATGGTGATGATGATGGTGCAGTCCGGATATACTACCGGGTGTTCCGGTGTCCTGGTGATGGTGGTGGTGCAGGCCGAACATGAGGCCGGCCGCTGTGGCGTTCCGGTGATGGTTGCCCGGCGTCGCGTACAGTTTGCGGCCCCACGCGGCCACGGGGTCCAATTCGCCGCCACCACCGCCGTTGCCGCCGACGACGCCACCGCCGCCGTTACCGACATTGCCGACAACGACGCCGCCGCCGCCGCCACCACCGCCGCCCAGCGTGCCCAACGTTGACTGCCACGGTGCCGCGACCGCGGCGTCAGCGTCGCCGCCGGTCGCGCCGCCCGTCCAGTAGCCGGCGCCGGCCACCGTCCGTCCGTCTTCTTCCGTCGACACCACCGTGATGCCTTCCGGGCCCACCGCCGTCCTATACGTGTCCGTCAACGTGCGTGCGCGATATGTACGATCGGGTGACGTGTGTGCGGACCGCGGACTCGCGTTCAACGTGAAAATGTTAGAGCGGAATTATTTGTCGGTTTGCAGCGGCAAGTGCGACCGTCCGACGACTTTGCACATGTGTCGATGAAAAAATATTTCGGTGTACCTACGCGAAACGTGGAGGTGGACGTTGGTCGGTCGACCGACGTCTCGCGACAACGGAAACGGAAGATGATAGAGAAAAAAAAAATACAAAAGAATCCTACATAGAACAAAACGAATTAATTTTTAAAAACGTCAAAATAGTGTTATTCCCGGCGGTGCAGTGGCGATCGGGCGCGCGTGTACCGTGGCATAATAATAATAATAATAATAATAATATACCGTCGTGCGACGCGTACGTGGGACGTCTTGCAGTGAAACGTTGAGGAAATGCAATAAAAATAAATTCTCGGCCCGTGTGCACGCAGCGACTATGGTCGTCCCGGTGGGAGTGCGCGCGATACTCTAAACGCACCGCCGCCGAAACGTTGCCGCGGACAGTGTTCCGCTGTCGCGTGCGTGCGCGTACGCGTGAGCGCAGGCGCGCCCGTTCCCGCCCCACGCGGCCCGCCGTGCACTACCCGCCGTCCGGCCGTGTCCGGTGCCGCTGTGTGCGTTGGCGGCCGCGCGTGTGTGCGTGAGCGTTTGGCCACGTCCACGCGGCCGCGGTCACGCCCACCGGCCGGCAGTGCCCGGGTGTTGGCGACTCCGCCTGCCGGCCAATCGCCGGCCGCCAAAGCCGCTGGCCGTCGTCCACCGGCGGCGTGTCGGTACTCGCACACCGGCCGACGCTGCCGCGCCACGCGGACGGCGGACGCGCGCGTTACCGTCCATCGCCGTGCCGCGATGACGAGACTCGCGGAGGCGACGAAACCGACGAACTCATATTATTATAATATTATGTACTGACTCGCGTGGGCACATGAAAATTTTAATTTTACGATATACCTAATGTGATATATTTCGTGTTTTAGGCATATACCTATACTTTACGGGTGTGCCATTCGGGGATGCAAAATTGCAACGATAAAACTACCGTAGGGAGAGGGTGTTGAATGGCAGTGATCATCGTTTATTTGGCGTTGGCTAACTTATTACTCCCACACACCTTTCAATAATAATCAAATATTTAACACAGAATTTGCCCGTATATATATATATATATATATTGATATAAAATGAATGCAATAATATTTATTATATTTAGTTCTTATCCGATTATTAATCAATCCATCGAGGACTTAAATTATCAGGGTGCTAATATCAACGCACTTAGTGTGCTAAGCTCTTTCGAGTTCCCTCTAAATCGCGTCTATATACACTCAACTCGTACAAGTAGATTTATTTATATGACTTTTGTAAATTAGTCATATTCGTTCATTCTCCGTTTCCCCCTACATATATAGATATATGTATTATGTACCTATTTACCTATCCTACACGATCGTTGTTATATTATTACGCTGCACCGTTTGTTATTACGTATTTTTCCCGGCGCAAGAGTGGCGGTTGTTTTAAATTATTAATATTCCTCCGACGCTCGCACACACGCGGCCGATTCACTTTTCCTATAATATATCACATCAATAATTCACCCGTCAGATATATTATATATACTTACATCTTATATATACATATATATATATATATATCGTATATAATTTATATACATAGGTACACCGTATATATATATAAATACATATACAAGCGCGAGCGGCACGCGATGGAAAAAGGGAGCGAGGTTAAGGATTACGTTAAAAATATTTTCTCATCCCCCCTCACTCCATCCCTCCAACACCGACGTTTCGCCGGGCTATATGACGTCTTATTGTTTCCCTTTCCGACGTATACCTATATACCGCTTATTATATACCTACCTATACACAATGTAATTTAATATATAATGCTAAATGCTAATATTCGTCGCTAAAATAGCACTGCGCCCGCTGCAATGTGATTATATGCATATAGTACCTACACCTCCCCCTTTTTGCACTGACGCTGCAGTGCAACGATATTATATATACGCGCGATATCATGACGGCGAATTACATATTATTATTATATATACTTAAAATACAACGTATATATTATATAGGCGTATATAATACTCCGCAGTATTTTATACATAGATGGTGTATGATGGCAGTGATTGGCATATTATTATAGTGCCGAGTTCCGGTAGATATATTATTATATACCTACTTACGTAGATATATTATGTACATATGTGTGATATTAAACGTGAATGTATATATATTATATATATAAATATGATATCGCATTGTTATTAACTTTCGTTCGCGCGCACTACCTATATAATCGTAATAATATATTTAAATATACGATTTATGTAATAGTGCAGTTTATTATCTATCTATTTATACATTATTATGTACATAAACCACGCTTTTAACGGTATAGTAATTCCTATACGTGTATAATTTATTCGCAAGCATATTATACACGAAACACGACATTTATTTTAAGTTTTTTTTTATAGCCTATATATAGTTAATAGGTATTATATACTATCTACATACACGGATGCTTTTGACTAAAATCTTAACCTACCATTTTTGGCTAAACCAAAAAAAAAAAAATGTTATTTACTTTACGTTATGCATGTTATATTGAAAAATATAAGTTGTAGGTACTCAATTTTATAATTCTTGTCAATAATTATTTGACCAATACAGTTACTAAACGCATGCACATTTAGTTACTATTAGGTATTAGGTATTAAATATATAAGTTGTAAAGAATATATATAAATTTACTTCTTTTAAATTTGTTTAAAAAGTGAATTGGCCGAAAATAGAAAGGTTTGATTTTGGCTGAAAAGAGTCTCGTTTCTACCATAGGATAGGTTATACCTATACATGCATAATATGTAACTGTGTACAATTTTCAGTATTAGTAAATATTAAATACAATAGATTTTAAATGTAAGTCTTATGAAATAGATGTTTGTAAGATTTATTTTTACAGTAAGGATGTGGTTCTTCTTTACTGTAAAAATAAACAAAGTGACAAAGTAGGTATAAGGTCAAATTACTCACTTATTCTGTGGCATTGCACTCGAAACGAAATTTATTATAACTACATGAAACCAAATTTATTAACGATTATCTGTTGACGGTCGGAAAAAATATGATACAACAAATAGTTTATTGTTTCCTTGTTTTTTTTTTTTAGTTAATTGTGAATAACATTTGAAAAATAAAAAAATATGACGTATTAAAAATTAAAATCTTATACCATAGGTATAAATATATTTATAAGTTAGTTGCGTCATATTAATACTTCGTTCAATACTTTTATAAACATATACATTATATAATTGCTTTAAATTAAAATGGATATTTAAAGTTCTATATATAATGATCTAATCGAGTGTAAATTAATTATTTTTGTTTGGATATGAATAATCTCCAACGAAATAGATATAATATATCAACACAGTTTTTTTGATATACATATCCCGGTTAAATATTTCTTCACTTTATCTATTTCGTATAGTTTTCCATTTTGTATCACTTAATGACTGATGATGTTATTAAATTGGTAAAAATCTTTTAATTCTGTTATATGGCCCTCAAATAAAGAAAAGTTTGGATAACCCTGTTATATAGATTATATAGATAACTGATATGTATCTTACTTGGACGTGATGATCTCGTGCTCAGCTTCTTTGTCATCAGAATACGAGTGACGCGTTTCATTAGACTAGATGAGGTGATGACATGACTTGCAAAATACATACAAAAATGGTATATAATATATTTTCGTTGAATTATCATTACACTGCATACCACTAGATATATTACAGGGATGGCGAACCTTTCTGTATTCACGAGTCAAATAAAAATGTTGATTCTGTTTTGTTTTTCTTGTGTTTCAACTAATTTGATGACCTTCTTTTTAAACTTAAAAATGCTAACATCCATGACTTGAATGATAAAAAACAGATCTTGCGTGTGTCACTTAAAGATCATGTGCGTGTCACTCCGTGACACGCGTGACATAGGTTCGCCATCTCAGATATATTAAGTACAAATAAATAAAAGTAATACCAGTGTAAAAGGTCACGGAGTTACAATAGGTTTTTAAAATATAGCAATATATACATATATTATATATTACTTTATATTTGTAATATTCGTATTATACCTATAGCTATATATACTACGAACTTTTTCTTCATCAACCCATGTATTGCGGTTGCGTCAGAAAACACGAAATTAGAATGAGTTAAATTATTTTACAAACATTTTGAACTTAAAATGCCTTCTTTTATTTAAGTACATATATTGAAGATAAAACTCTTATAGAAACTATATAGATACTGTATATTATATTTATAAATACAGTTGATAATAAACGCATTTTTATTAATATTTTAAGTGCACTTTATTGTAGGTAGGTACATAATATTCGGTTAATGATTATGTATATATTTAAATTAAATTAAAGTCTTGGTTTCATAGGTATAGGTACTTACACGTTGATACCTATGCAATGCATGTTGTTTCATGTATACCAATCGATTCGCGTTTTACCCAATTATACAATTGTCGATTACAATAATATAATACCATTGCAGGGGTGTCCTAAGGGATAGAAAAAGGGGTCATTCACCCTTTTTCTGATCATCTTATTATTATTATTATTCTATTCATAATAGGTGCTTATTTATTTCATATAATATAAATAATATAATAGGTACATAAATAATTTGTAAAGGTAAAATGTGTATACCAATACATAAATAGAAATCAGTATATATGGATGAAACTGACTTACATAACACTGATAATCATTATTCAGCTACTCCTAACTCTTATATTACATAAGAATAATATCTAAAAGATGTATCATAACTAGACGCACTAAGTAACAAATATAATTCAATACCAATTATAATATTTTATTACCCATTGTAATTACTAATTTATAATTTGTAAAAAACACATTATCAATAAATTATTGTAATATTATGATTTAATTAATATGTAAGAAGTAGATGCAGAATTTGAAATAAGAAATACAAGTTTTTGTAAAATATACCTATAATTATCCTAAGTTATATTTTCAATTATATTTATCTATAACTATCGAGCAAAAAAATTTACTCATAATATATACTATATTTAATATCAAAAATGTAATATAATAAATATGTAAAAATATATCAAATATTTAAAATAAATATTTAAGACAGTTCTATGTTAGGCGGGAAATCATTGATATAGATTAAGTCTAAATATGAAAGTTTTTCAAAATGTAAAGATGACACAACAAAGTATATTTACAAAAAATTGAATATTACTAATATTAGTCAGCGATTTACGTAAGTTATCAAAATTAGTTCCTAATTTGAAACACATAGGTACATATATTATTTCTCACATGTATTGTAACTTAATATAAATGTATAAATATTTATTAGTGGGCTAAAATAACTGATATATGATTTTTAGCACAAACAATTTTCTTGTACTTAAACCAACATTGCAATATTTAGATAACAATATTATAATTATTATAATAATGTATACAAACCTTGGACATTTTAAAATTTTAAACTCTACAAATAGCTTAAAAGGAACCAAAATATTTTTCAAATTGCTACTAGAAACCACTTTTAGAGTTAAAGTATTTTTTCTACTATAAAATATGTTTTCTGAATTCAGACATTAATAAACCTATACATAATTGTAATTGTATATTACCAAAAAATATAATATGTACAATGTACATTAGGTACAGCAGTTCAAGTAGAATGTAAAAGAAGTTTGTGTTAAAAAGCAGTTTAACAAATAGGGTTCTTAAGTACACTTAGAAATTCCAAATAATAGAATTTGAATGAAATACTCATTATAAATGGATACATGGGTGTGAACACGATAAGTAAATCACCTTATTAGATATCTAATGTATTTATCTGTTTTATCTGTGTAGTAGTGTAAAATACTTAAAACAATTAAATTATTTATGCCATTTACAATCGTGCAATTGTGCAATCGTTAATATAAAATGTATCCTTATTTATTTGTATAATTTGGTATGCATGAATTTAATTTTATGGTATTTAAAAACATGCAAATTAATATGCATTCAAATCATAATAATTTTTATTTTTTTTATTTTATTATAATCATAATGAATAATTTCAAAATAGATAGTTTTGTAGATTAAGTATAAACCTAAAAAAAATAATAGCAAATATATTATCTAATTAGTATTAAACATTTGTATTTTTTTGATAGTAGTAACCAATAATTTTTAATAATTAAATGAAAAAGTTATAGGTTTGAGAACTTTGGGTTTTTTTCATTTAATTATTAAAAACTATTGGTTACTACTACCAAAAAAATAAAAACGCTACATCACAGGTAAAGTTCTTCTCAATGCGATTTAAAATTTTGGTAATTTTGATATAAATATCGAGGGAGTATTGTTGTCCCGCGCAAAACACTTTTTAACTATGTTATGCATGTATAAGACAGAGACAACACATGCTGGTATCACTTCCTCTTAATATCTAATATGAAGACCGTTTTATGAACAAATAAAATTATATAAATATATCGTTTTTATATTATACAATATTCTTCAACAATATAAATGTACTATGTACCTAACTGTATTTCGTTTATTACGATGAATTTGGGAATTAGTATTCAGAGTATAATATTTATATTGTTTTTCATTTTATAACCGTCGTTTATTGTATCGTACATTGCAGAAAAAATCAATCGCATGTAGCTATAAAACTTTTAGCTTTTATCAAAATGTGTTGATTTATCTTTATCATTTATCAAACCCCTGACTTCAGATAAGCGTTTAAATCCCACTTTTGCCATGAACTGCTTTTTTTCACAGTTAGAATTGCAAAATCTCCATTATCGTATTTATAATTGATTCAATTAACCTTCATAAAAAAAAAGTATACATTATAATCATCAATTTGTCAAGGATCATCCTTATTTTTCATTTGATAATAATTTTATTTAAATTCTAATTTTTGGAATTGTTAAATAGATAATTTTAGGACCTTTTTTAAATAGTACCTACATAAAATCAAAAAGTTTTAATATATTATATTATAATTTATAAGGCATCATGTTTTTAGTATATAGTTATTCAAAAAAAAATTTAATGGTGTGTTTTTGTACGATGGGTACATAGGTATATTTCAAAACTTTTATATCTTCAATAACTGCATTATTGAAGAAAAGAAAGAGTGAGTATTATTGTTATACCTTGTATATGCCTATATCGTATATTTGTATAAAAAAAAATAATATGTCTGAGAGTTTTCTGCATATAGATCTGTTTATATATACAATAAATAATATATTGATTGTATAATAATATTTGACTGAATCGAACTGTAGCAACTTGTACGAGCCTTTAACTACTATAGTTATTTATATTGTATTATATTAAATTTAAAGTTTAAGTTAATTACCAGTTTAATTATTCTTATTTTTATACGATTGTAATAAGTAATCGTTTTAAAATCTAAATTAAAGGAAAAGTTATTTTAATACACCATAATTTTTTCAAGTGATATTTTGTTGTTAAAAGTTCATTAACTTGTCACGGGGTTGACTATGCTATGTAGATATCAAGGGTGTGATTTAAACTTTTAATTGAAGTTCCCTGGAGTTTTAGCTTGTGAAACACACCAAGTGCGGAAAAAAATGTTTGTTAGCCTGATGAATAATTGAAAAAAAAAAATAATTAAAAACTGTTTTATTTATTTTTAAGTCATAGATAATTTGACATTTTCAAAAGCTATAACTTTTGAAAATAAATGTATTTACCTATATACAATTAAGATTCGCTAAATTCAAATTGTCATTAATCCCAATCACATATTGTATGTAACGTGTTTTAATTATGTTTAATAAATAAATTATATTGCTTATATAAATAATTTATTTATAATTCACTGTTTATATATACAGCACATAGGTACCCAGGGATTTTATCTGAGAAGCACACGTTCGAACAGTATGCATTATAAATCTTTTGACAAAACATAAACACTCATTATTTCGAAAAATATCTACGTTATTGATATTATTTTAAATTCTTAGCGGAGCGATTAAAGTTAATAATAGTAATAATAACACGTATATTATGCAAATAATTTTGAATTTATTATATTATAAATTATTATAATGATTCAGTTTTTAGAAAAACATAATTCGACTTACTGTATTACTAATATCATAATATATCTATAATATCGTAGTATTCTTATTATAATATTATACTGATAGACTGTCTCCGAGCCAGAATCGTTTTTTGTACCTATGCAATGATTTAATATAGAATTAAAATATTTAACACATTCTATACAGTATCCTACTCAATGAAAAGGTAAACTAAAGACTTAATTATTATAATTGTATAGCAGACCGTACCTATTTACCCACGTTTTATTTAATTTTTATATAATATTAAATTATTATAAAATAGATTTTTTTGTTTGAATAACAGTATTCATTTTTATAGATAGGTATTTTAGATTTTGAGTGGATCAATATATTAAGATTAAAATTACGAGTGTGATTTTTTTTATATGTCTGTCACCGCCTTTTAGAGGAGTAATCTTTAATCACAAATCACATCGAAAATACATTGTCAAATTATATATTAGTGTTTACTGTTTAAAGTTCAAATTTCTATAAAATATATAAAAATCTCGAATATATGCGAATTATTTTGACAGTAAAAGTGTATTATATATACGAATAAACGAATACGGAATACCGGGGATCAGATATGGCTTATCAAGTTGTTCCATATTCATACATAATGTTTTATCAACCGTGAAAAATAACACTGTTATGAAACATAATATATAAGCAATACAAATATAATTTTAAAATAATTTCGTATAATATATATTTATAAATTATGAATTTACATAGGTACAAATATTTTTTTATGATTTGTCTTGGGAAATTATATTTTATATAAATACAAAGCACATAAGAAAATGTTATGCTTTAAAATAAAAATCACTTTTATACCAAATACACAAACTTCTTTATTTAAAAAATAAAATTCTCTCTAAAATATGCACTGTCAACTTTTTCCATACATTCCTTTTTAATCAAATCAATATAAACATTAAACCTAAAACCATCAAACTATATTATGTCCTAAAAAAAAAAAAAAAATGCATAGGTTCACATTAATTCGGATTCGGTTTAACTTTTAACAAATCATAAGAACTAAAAAGTACCTTATAAAATGTTTGTTATCTACGCTTCTTTTCTAATATTTAAACACTTATAATATACCTAACTATAATATTAAGGTTTAAAATTAAATTATGGTGATTAAATCTCTTTGAAAATTTTGCTTTTGAATAGGGAATTGAAAATATACCATTGTTGTTATTCGTGTAAAATTGTTTGGATAAACATAGTAATGACTTAAAGTCTTGTAATACACTTATTTATAAACACAACAATATTTTTTAAGCTAATTAATGGTTACCGTTAAAATAATTACCATGATTAATATCATGTTAGTATAATATATTTTAAGCTTGTTGTGGTATTGATTTAAATGGATTTTGTTGTTTTGTAGGTATATTATACTTTTGAGAGTGATAAAATGTATCATAGTATATATTATACAAATATATAATACAAGTATACCTATGCAGAACCCTGTATGAATGTTTTTTTCTATTTACGTTGACAATGCCATGTTGTAAATTTGAGTAACCACTATAATTTTCTCACATTGTTGCAATGACCACGACTGTCGCCTGTCACTTTATAGTACCTACCTACTATAATATACCCATTATAATAGTGTGTTTACCTACCTGCAGTAGTCACAAGGGACAACAGTGGGTGTTTCTTTTAGTTTTCTGTGAAACTTTATTGAACAGGAATAAATCGCCTTTCTCTCTGAATATAAACATAATAATAATATTATGTAGAGGTAGAGTGATCATTGACCATAAACTTAAACTAAAAATTAATGTATATAGTGAAATAGTTAAAGTGGATGTACAAAACAACTCCTCTTCAAAGAATACAAAGTGATAGACTATGTAATATTTTTCTACTGTGCCTATACAAAATATTCTGGTGCATTTCAACTATATAATAATATGTAAAATAAAAATAAAAATAATTATTTAACAGTTTGTTAAAGTCGGACGAGAAATAAGACGACATCAATTATTTATTAATGTATAGTAACCTTGTTTATCTTAAGTCTTAACACCCAATTAGTATACGAGAGTAGTATTAATATATTTTTTTGATTATGAATTAAAGAATATTTATTGTTAAGGTTAATTAATATCATAATCGTAATTGGTAAATTAGATAAATAATAAACAGGAACAAATATACACAAGACATGATACGATATAAAGCGGACAATCCATTAGTAGCACCTCTGACATAATAAACTTAGTAAGTATTACTTACGTATAATATTATTCTATTATTATTTTATTATTATAATTTGATTGAAATTGAAAAAAAAATTATACCTTTTGCTTTAAAAATTGTAAACAACGAATTTCGCATTAA
Organism: Aphis craccivora; assembly: GCA_009835225.1. Classification (NCBI taxonomy): domain Eukaryota; kingdom Metazoa; phylum Arthropoda; class Insecta; order Hemiptera; family Aphididae; genus Aphis; species Aphis craccivora. Next base: position 23,171 of record VUJU01000087.1, on the reverse strand, counting down.
TAAATACCCAACTATTCGAAATCATGCCATAAACCTTCAGTTTAATTAAAAATTGTATAATATTTTAGATTCTGAACGAAGTGATTAATGTATTGATTTTACAATGATATGTGTTTTTTTTTTTGTTTTTTTTTGTGTCTGGGTACAGCATAACTAGTTGAAATAATGCTCCAATATCAAACTTAAAAGTGAATATCCTTGGTGCATTATAGAGGTCAAAAGTAAACATTATCCAACAGTTTTCAAAAAAATCGAGAAAAACAAAANAAAAAAAAAAAAAAAAAAAAATGACAGAAAAACGAATTTTTACGCAAAACCAGTTTTCGACCAAATCGATTTTTTTATGTGGTTATAATTCAAAAGCTAATCACAGTAAATACTTAAAATTTTCACCAAATGTTTATGTTAGAATTATCTATATACAGTTAAATTTTCATAGACCACTGAAATTTTCGATTTTTTTGAGAAATTTTGTTTAAAGTGTCGTTAAAAAATTTTTGGATGACCAAAAAGTTTTGAAAATTTAATACAAGGTTCCTTATAAATTGTTTTTATTGTAGCTAAAAAAAATTATAAATCTTAGTCACAAATTTTTTTTATAGGCGTTTATAGTTCAAATTTTTACGAAAACGCGAAGATTTGCAAGTAATTTTGAAGTTGAAAAATCATAAAATTTTTTGTGTTCATAACTAAGGATTAAAATTATAACACTAAGTTTTCTATAAGTTTTCTTTCAAGTAGCTATAGAGAAAACTCGAAGCATCATTATAGGAAAAATTTTAAGTGCGTTTGAATTTTAAATTTTTACGAAATAGCGTAACGATAATGATTTATCCCAGACGATTTTAAATATTTGTTATTATTCAAAAAGTATAAGTCGTAGATACTTGAAAATTTTACCAGTTGTTGAGATTCGCGTTTTCTTTATGTGATTTAAGTTTTAAAATATTTTGACTTTTTTTGAGCTATTTATAGACAACTGAAATTTTCAATTTTTCTAAAAAAACATTTTTGAAGTGTCGATAAATTCTTTTGGCCCTATCAAAATACTTGAAAATTTAATACTTAAAATTTAATATTTAATCAAAGTTTCTCATAAGTTATTCTTATAGTGATTCAAAAATTATAAGAATACATAGGCACAATTTTTTTTTATTAGCATTTGAAGTTCAAATATTGAAAAAAATTCGTCAAAAGCATGAATATTTGCAAATTATTTTGTAGGTATGATTCATAAAAACTTTTGTATAAGTAGCTAAGAGTTGAAAATTTAATACAAGATTTTTCAAAATTTTAGTTTGCAATAATTATAAAAGAACTTAAATTTTGGTGTATTCAGGCCATTAAAAATAAACCACCTTTTTCACCAGCCACTGAAAATTATATCATAGGCTGACAAATCATCTTCGTTCAGAATCGTTTTTCGTATACAATGATACCTAACATTGGATTCAAATTTAACACTCGTATAATACATAATAATGATCCACACGGCACCTAATGTACAACAGAACGGTACCCAGTTGCCCACTTTTTTATTATTATAATTATGTTTTAAATTGTTATTGTACCTCTGGGTGACTATTACATGTAATTATAAATTAAATACAATTTTTTTTTTAATCAATTATAGGTACATTTTTGTTTTTTGGTGAATATTTGATACGTTTCTATTATACTGACCGTTGTAATATACTATTTAAATTGCATTACATAGTTAAGTACAAAGCAAATCGAAGTTTTACGTATAATACTATACAACGTCTTTGGCAAAGCTCAGCGGGCAATGATTAGGCGATTTGCACTAAGCCATCCGGTACGCCGGGACCTATACATACCGCAGCTCTACCTCGTCCTAAACTCGGAGTATATATATATATACATTATACATACAAATATTATGTAAATATTCGGTCGAATTTCCCGGGGACAAGACTGTATTGTATTATATTAATATAAAAGCAGGTCGTGATGGGGTGCGGGAGGGTGGCACGGCCAGAAGACGGTCTTGGTCCGTCCGCGTTGCTGCCGGTAAATTTATCGTTTTTAATCGCATTATTATTATTATTATTATTGGCCAACGGAAACCCGACGGGCGAACGGCGGCGGCGGACAGCTCTCGTTCCCAAAGCGCATTACGCTAATCGAAAATTAATAGCTGGCCACCACGCGACTGGGAATATCATCGTCGTCGTCGTATTCGTTGTCGACTCTCCACAGTAGTCGGAAACACATTTATTATACGTATTATTATATTATATTAATATTAGTCGGTGTCGTCGTGAGGTTTTCTCGGAGCCTTTAAACAAACAGACCCAAAACGCAACTGCTACTCGAGATAACCGAAATGGTGAGATGTAAACGTGTATGATATATATATATATATATACAATATAAATAGAGGTTTAATATGCAGTATACTATTATTCGATATCCTACTAAACAGCGTTGACGTACATCTACTACAACTACTCACTATAATAATATATACTAAATAACTATTATAATACAGTATAGAGTAATATATATAAACGTATTACTTGTGTATGTGCACACGAAATGACCAGTGTCCACGACTGCAGTCCATTCGCTCTATATATTCCTCGGAGGCCGACAGCCGCGGTCGCCGCCGTTAATTAAATTTTCAAAAGGCCCGTACCGCGATCGCTTACACACGAACTGCGTTGCGGCGGGCTTCAACACGCGATGCCGTTCGTCTAGACCCGACCGGGGTAGGTCGACAAGTATAATTTCCATCTGAGTTCGGAATGTTATTAACACGTTGACCGCCACGGGGTTTTTCAAGTTTTTTGTCATGTTACTCATAACCGCCATTAGATGCCGTTCAAAAAAAAAAAAAAGAAAATTCTGTTTTCGAATACTGAAACTCCATCTCATTATGAGATATTGAGATATCACTAAAATCGATTTTTAGTAAGATACTCGACAATCGGTATTTTTTCATCGAATTTGAAAAGTACAGTGTAGCCACTTTCAAATCAATAGGTAAACGTGTATAACAAGTTTGCAAATATCATTATTAGTTATTTTTTCATCAATATTTATTTAAATCGTCAAAACTCAAAATCATATCTAAGTAAATCTATCAAACAACGTCGTGATGACGAGGACAACGCATTTGCCGAGATCCCATTTTGGATCTCATGGCGGTAAATTTGTTAAAATAATAAATACTCGAATCGTCGGTTGGTCCGGACGACAAAATTACAGATTAATAACATAATTTGCTTGAGATATTTTGACGGATATGGTTTATTGCAACCTCGGTCAGTCGTCAGTTGCAGACCTTTGGTCTACTCTAGACTCTAAAATGCATTTTCCACGCGCTTACAAACGCAATAATCGCACTACGACGCGTTTTCGTTCGGCGTCCTATAATTTTCGCGGACCCCGGAATATTTAAAAGATTTTACGAGAGATTTTATTTTGCAATCCATTCAGGTAGATACGTTATTTGAACAAAACACACTACGTTTTTTTATTATGATATCGGATGAATCATATTATTAATTTTAAGTACTGGACTTTTATAAGGTATTGTCTCACATACACTTAATAATATTATGCAGTTATGCAGCGTAATCAAATTAGGTATCTATGTTTTCTATACTTTATACAGGAAGTATTTTTAATCAAACAAATTACAATTCTGTCTATTTAGATTAAATTACGAATAAGCTTTTAATATTATTTACCCAAACAAGCTATAAGCTTTTAGTGGGAAAATGAGTTAGATGAGCCTAGACTTTGTTAAATCGACTTTGTTTCTTATAATATATTTATATATAATATTGACTCATATAGGTACATTGACCGCCCTTGCACCATAATACTATGCATGTACCTGCATGTACTGCAGGAGAAAACTACGATGACGATTGTAATACACATATATATTTATTAAACATTATGTACAATACTATTATAATTTGTGGTTGTCGCAATTAAATAACGCGTTTCATTTTATTACATGACAGTAAAACAAAGAGTTCTGAAGTCATATCCCCTGATCCATGGTCCATTGCTGATCTTGGTTGGTCCGTACACGGCGACGGCTACCAATCATAGCACACTTGATCTTGCCAGGTTATTTCGGCAGCTTTATTCTAAATACACGATAATTGTAGTTAACCGAATACCTCATTCAAACATCGTGAGTACGTTCCATATAGCAGCGCTAGGAGAAGCGCTGTAGTGCTTATATATGTTCTATTGATAATACTTGTTTACATAAATCTGAACCATCATATTTTTTCCGGTTGGATTTAAATCTATCTAATAAAAAAATTATATAATTATTTATGGAAAAATTAAGTTAAATCAACTATATTTAAAAATATTTTAGTAACTATTATCTATATATAACACTATTTTAGTAAACATGGAAACTTGACTGTGTTCTCAGTCACGTAGTCAGAATACTTCTACTAGTCAAAAATTGTTGGCCCTTTTATCATTTTCTAAATAAAGACTGCGCTGCGGTCGTCTTTACCAAAACGATAATATTATTTATTGATTAATGATTTATTGAAACTAATAGTAACCATGGAAATGTTTGTTTATATCTATATCTATAAATAAAAATGTCCATCGTAAATCTCAAAATGTCTGTTTGAGCACTTCCCGGGGTTGGGCCTATCACTTTTTAATTTAGCCCATCTTCTGCCCATAGGTCTAATCAGTGGCGTATATAAGGGGGGGTTTTAGGGTTTCAAACCCCCCCCTGAAATGTATGTTTGGTATAGGCGTTAATTTTGCTTGTTATAATATTATATATAATATTATTATACATTTTTTTTAACCCCCTCCGAAATTAATATCTGTATACGCCACTGGGTCTAATGTATCTTGCACCAAATTTCGTTGCAATCGGTCTAGTCGTTTAGGAATGCATAAAGGACAGAGAGACAGACAGAAATCCATTTTTATATACTTCTGACCATGTGATTATTGTTATAAAGAACACTTATTATTTCGAAAATTAAAAAGATATTTCCAAGTACTAACAGGTTTTATCGAATTATGTAGTATAGTACTTTAAATTAAATAAAGAGCAAACAATTAGTTT